>CM021101.1:213150433-213322359 GCA_007115665.2 Sequoiadendron giganteum
TAAGAGATTAGGAGAGAGAGGGAGTGAGAGATAGAGGTATGGGAGAGATACAAGGAGTGAGAGAGAGACTTGAGAGATGAAGAGGGGGTGGGGGGAGATAAATGAGATAGCGGGAGAGAGAGAGAGAGTGGGAGGGGGTGGGAGGAAGATATCTAAGAGAAAGGGAGAGAGATAAAGGGAGTGAGAGAGAGAGGATGTGGAAGAGAGATAGAGGGAGTGAGTGAGAGAAACAAAGAGAGGCCTAAAAGAGGGAGAGGGGATAGAAGGGAGAGACTTGAGAGACAAAGAGGGAGGGAGAGTGGGTGGGAGGGAGAGACTTGAGAGAGAAGGAGAGAGAGTGAGAGAGATAGAGGGAATGAGAGAGAGAGGGAGAGGTGGTGGGAGGGAGATACTTAAGAGAGATGGGGAGGTAGATGAAGAAAAATAGAGGGAGTGAGATAGGGAGGGAGTGGAAGAGAGATAGAGGGAGTGACTGTGAGAGGGAGAGGGGGTAGGAGCGGGAGACTCGAGACAAAGAGAGAGGGGGAGAGGGGGTAGGACGAAGATAATTGGCAAAGAGAGAGAGGGAGAGAGATAGAGTGGGAGAGAGTGAGAGAGAGGGAGTGGGGGAGAGAGAGGGAGTGTATGTGTGAGAGAGAGAGAGGGGGGGTGGAGATACCCGAGAGAGAGTGAGAGAGGGAGGGAGAGAGATAGAGTGAGTGAGAGAGGGAATGAGAGAGAGATAGAGGGAGTGAGTGAGTGATAGACCTAAGAGAGGGAGAGACGGTAGGAGGGAGAGACTTGAGAGAGAGAAAGATAACAACCTAAGAGAGGGAGATAGAGTGAGATATAAAAAGACCAAAGAGGGAGAGTGAGAAAGGGGGTTGGAGTGATATAGATTTATTTAGGTACCTATGTGGGAGGGAAAGAGACCTGAGAGAGGGGATCAGACTAAGAGAGTAGTCTAGGTCCCGTTGGAGGGAGTGAGACCTGAGAGATAGAGACTTTAGAGGGATAAAGAGTTATCTAGTAATAGTAACGAGTTAGAGAAGGTATGAAATGTAAAACCTCGACTATCCATCTACGATCATAAACTGTGCACTCTAAGATTATCAAAGTTGTTCACCAAAGAGGGGAAATTTTAGTTTTGTGCAAAGTAGGCCATTTGGCACTCGCCGAATGGCTTCCTTTGGACATGTTAATTAACAAGATTTTCCAAATTTTCTCATATTTTTGTCTGTGCTCCCCATCTCATTTGCACGTATTTTAATGCAAGTTTCTAAAAAAATTGTGATAGCGTTAACCTCTCTCTTAGCTATCTAAATATATAATTCTTTTTTCATTTTTATTTAGTTAAGGTTTTGACCCATGGCTTCTATTGTATATGCCTTCATTTTTGGTCAAAAACCAGCATGTGCTAGGTTTAGGATATATTTTTACATGTTCATCGGAACGTGAAAAAAATTACATTTTTTGAAACTAGACTCCATTCTACACATGCTGAAAAAAAATAAAAAATTAATTTTTGATTAGTTTGCAAAAAATTTGGGGGGGAGCATGCTCAAATTTCAGCTTTTCAGGATGTGTCCACTTTGAAAATTCACAAAATATTATAGATTCATTAAAAAAATTATCCGAAAGAAGGAGGAAAAACTACATGGTGTTAGCTAGTTTCTCACTGTTGGGATTTTTGAAATTCTAAAAAAAAATTAATCAAACAGTGAGGAGCCCTAAGGCGCTATGCTATTTTTTTTTATTAAAATAGGAACTGTTTTGCCCCCCCCCCCCTTTTTGAGACCCTTAATCTTCATTAATTTAAAAAAAAATATTAGCTTAGAAACTAGACTCAGACTAGTTCAACTTTTGTTCTTGCCGCATCTTGAAATTCTGAGCATAACTATCTTCATTTTCTTGTGCAAATTAGATTTTTCTGATTTCAGAAAAAAAAAGTGGCATCTTAAGAGCCAAAATTGTGTCACAGATTCGTGCACTTACCCAAGAATCTTCGAGTGAAAAAGGCAAGAATGTGAATCATGTCTACGACACCATCATTAATGATATTTAAATCGACGATCAACAAGTCAATGCTATCAGGATTAAATGAAAGAAAGAATATCGAGAGGTTAATGCTACAACAAGGGGATAGGTCAAAATCATTGTAAAAGGAAGTCCATCTAAGTCGGCAATTCCCCCTCCAAGTCAGTACAATTTGGTCGATGAATTACGAAAAACATTGGCCCAAATTTTTATCTTGGAGTTGCTCAAAATATCACTAGCACACAAGGACATTCTGGAAAGGGCACTCCTTGACACAACTGTGTCTCCTAATTTGGATATCAATAAATTTCAAGCCATGGTGGGACACTTGTCCACACCCACATGTTTATCCTTTGCTGAAAAGGATGACTCCTCCATGACCCATCCCTATAATTCATCACTTTATCTAGAGGTCATGGTTCATAAAGCCTGAATCAGACATATTTTAATAGATGGGGGAGCCAGATTAAACATTTGTACTTTTAAATTGGTCCTTGCTTTGGGACATTCAGAGGAATATATAGATCCATAAAGGAAAATTATAATCAAATCATATGATGATGAAGAAAGAGCTTCCAAAAGCCTCATCATGCTACCAATCAGAGTGGGACCTGTTGTGAAGAATACCTTTTGTCAAGTTTGAGATCAGGATTTATCCTATAACATACTCTTGGGTCACCCATGGATCCATGACATGCAAGAAGTTTCATCTACTTATCATAAATTCTTAAATTTTCCATATGACAAACAAGAAGTAACAATACCAATAGACCGTCTTAGTAGTTAGACTTGTTCTAACCTTAGAGAAACTCAGGACACATGTTTCCTACATAATAGAGAGGCTTTGGCCATTTCTACTTCTAAACACAGTGAACAAGCAGGGGAAATGATAAAGAATTTTTGCACCAAGATTAAATTGAAAGATAATGGGGTGGGAGAATATTCTTTATGTCTCTCTAAATAACCCGTGTCCCCAAGATCCCATGGTCAACTGTCAACATCCATACAATAGGCTACAACAACTTTAGTATCATGCACACAAGCTTCGGTTCCCATCACTGAGTTTGATGGAAGATTTATCAAGGTAGATACTCAAGAAAGTGAAACATAAGATAGGGCTATCCTTGATTGGCTCTATAAAGATGAAGATGAATTGGTCCAACATGTAAAGTTACCCACTGAGCAATATGGAAAGGTTTATACAATAATGCAACAAATGGGTTATGAAGGAAATGGACCAATCGACAAGAGAAAAAAAGGTATTGTTGAACCTATCCGACTAAAAACAATGCACCCTAGAAATAAAATTGGGTTAGGATATGGTGAGGATGCAAAGGAAGAAACAGTACAAAGAAAGTCCAATGATAAATTAGCTCAAACAGTTCTTAGAATACAAGAAAATAATTTTGACACTGACTCCAATGAATATGAATGGGACACCATTTTCAATGATAAATTTTGGAGGGACAAACAGGTGGATATTGTACAAAAATATACACCCATGGTCACACAAGGGGAAAGCTCAAGGCCTCCACTTGATTACATCCTACAAATCGACCATGACTCAAGTGATGATGATTCGATTCAAAATGATACAAATAATCAAAAGGAGGAGACCATCATAGATCTTCCCCATAGCAAAAACAATAATAGTATCATGACCTAACCCAACCTGACGATCCATTTACCTTGGTCCATCCCGAACTCATTGATTGGGAACAAATTGCACCAATTGATATCCCAAATTTTCCCAATGATGAAACCATCGTAAACTTTCTTTGTTCATCCAACTCAGAAATGGGTTCCACTAGCGAGTCACAAGATCAAAGTTTCAAACAGGAAAGTGCCAAGTTTCTCAGCTACAAAATTAACAATATAAAAGAAAGATCTAATGGTGAAAGCCTAACAAAGGCAGTATTAGATCATGAAAAGAGAAAAATAAAGAGTGTATCCAATAGTGAAAACCTTTCAAAGGCACTAGAGGATGGGAAAATTGACACTCTTCTAGAGCACTATCAAGAAAGGTCTTCCATTTTGATAGAAAAAATGGAGACACTCAATATAGGTACTACGGAACAACCCAAAGTCTTGCAACTTGTTGCATCCCTGACAGAAGAGGAAATCCCAAGATTCACATAATTCCTTAAGAATAATCAAATCAATTTTGCATGGTCATATGTAGATATGCCTGGATTAGATCCAAATCTTTTCATGCATCACTTATCCATCAGTCCAGGGGAAAAACCTGTGAAGCAGAAACTCATAAAAATGCACCCACATGTTGCATTACTAGTCAAAGAGAAATTAAAGAAACGATTAGATGTAGGACTCATTCGGTCTATAGACTATGCAAAATGGATCTCCAATATTGTACTTGTATCAAAGCTCGATGGACGAATCAAAATTTGTATAGATTTTAGGGATTTAAATAAAGCATTCCCAAAAGATGATTTCCCTCTACCAAACATAGATATGATTGTAGATTTGATTGGTAGACATGCTATGTATTCACTAATGGATCAATTTTATAGATATAACCAGATAAAGATTGCACCTGAAGATGAGGATAAAATAACGTTCACATGT
This sequence comes from Sequoiadendron giganteum, assembly GCA_007115665.2. Classification (NCBI taxonomy): domain Eukaryota; kingdom Viridiplantae; phylum Streptophyta; class Pinopsida; order Cupressales; family Cupressaceae; genus Sequoiadendron; species Sequoiadendron giganteum. Next base: position 213,155,036 of record CM021101.1, read on the forward strand.
CCTTGGAGTACATATTGTTGGAACGTAATGCCATTTGGACTAAAAATGTAGGAGCTACATATCAATGGGAAATGACTATAATTTTTCATGACATGATGCACACATTCATGGAGGATTATGTAGTCGACCTCTTGGCCAAATCAAACACAAGGGAAGGATATTTGGCTATCTTATCTAAATTTTTTGTCAGAATGGAAAAATTTAAAGTTAGACTTAATCCTAAGAAATGCGTCTTTGGGGTGAAATTTGGAAAGCTGCTAGGTTATATTGTGTCAAAAAAGGGAATTGAGGAGGATCCAACTAAGGTACAAGAAATCATTGATATGCCACCGCCAAAGAACATTAGTCAACTACGCTCACTCATCTCTTATATAAGAATGTTCCATTTAAATGGGAAGATAGGTGTGAAGCAACATTTTATCAAATAAAGCATTATCTAATGAGTCCACCACTATCGATTCCTCCTATGCAAGGTGAACCACTTATATTGTATATTTTTGCCACATAAGTGTCCTTGGGAGCATTATTGGCACATGAAAAAAATATAGGAAAGGAGGGAGCAATATATTACATTAGCTAAACATTGACAAGTCATGAGCTAAATTACACTTTCACTAAAAAAGCTTGTTTGGCAGTAGTGTTTACTTCTCAAAAGTTATGACACTATATGCTAGCTCATACAATAAAACTTGTGGCTAAGATTGATCCTTTAAAGTATCTTCTAAGTAAGGCAACCCTAATTGGTAGATTGGCTAAATGGGTCATGATCCTAAGTGAGTTTGACATTCATTATGTGGATCAGAAGGCCATCAAAGGACAGGTTATAGTGGATCAGTTGGTAGAGGAACCAATGCAAGCATAACATCCAATACACATTGATTTTCTAGATGCTGATGTTTTCACAACAACCACTAAACAATCATGGGCACTTTATTTTGATGGCTCCTACACTCAACATGGCTCAGGGACAGGGATTATTTCCATCACACCTCAAGGGCATACAATTCCAAAATCTTATTGGTTGATGTTTCCTTGTACAAATAACATAGTTGAGTATGAAGCATTGTTGATTGGAATGAGAATTGCATTAGACTGGAGAATCATAGAACTACAAGTTTTTGGTGTTACAAAACTTGTCATAAATCAGATAAATGATGAATATCAAACTAAAGATGAAAATTTAATACCTTACAAAAACATGGTGGATGAATTCAAGAAATAATTTGTTGATATCAAGTTCACGCAAATTCCACATACTAACAATAAGGTTGTGGATGCCATGGATACAATTGCATCACTACTCCAATTGTCAGAGAACCAAGCATGGTATGATTATTTGGTGGAACAATTTTTTTCTCTCACCTATGATAATCTAGAAATCTAAATTATTTATCACCTAATTGGTTCTGATTCTCCCTTGTATGGCCAAATCTATGCTTATCTAAAAGATGCCATTTTCCCCCTAGATTTGTCTAGGAATCAGAAAAAGAATTTCATATGCCAATCTTCTTGTTACACCCTTATTGCCGACATATTGTACTGACGTGGTCTTGATGGTACCCTCCTTCGATGTCTCAAACATGATGAATTAGAAAAGGCCTTACAAGAGGTTTGTGTTGGTATTTGTGGGACTCATTCAAGTGGACTAACCTTGGAAAATAAACTTGTTAGAATGGGTTACTATTAGCTGACCATGGAAAAAGAATCATTCATCTTTGTGAAGAAATGTTAAAAATTTCAGATTCATGGGAATCTCATTCATGCTCTTGCTCAAGAATTGTAACCCTTCACCACAACATGGCCTTTCGCTCAGTGGGGATTGGATCTGGTTGGCAAGATACACCCATCATCATCAAATGGACACATTTTCATTATCACGGCCATTAAGTACTTTACTAAGTGGATTGAGGTTGTTCCTTTGACAACTTTTACTAGAAAACAAATTTCATCCTTCATTTTGAACTATATCATGTGTCGGTATGGCATTCCCAACTCTATTATCACAGATAATGGAAGAAATTTTAAAAATCAAGATGTTGATGAACTCTGCGAAAGATTTCACATCCAACATAGGTTCTCTACGCCTTATTATCCACAGGGAAATGGCCAAGCAGAGGCTTCAAACAATTTTTTTTAAAGATTCTCAAGAAAAAAGTGAATGATGTCGGCCATGACTGGCATGTGCAATTAAATCCAGCTTTGTGGGCATACAGAACTAGCATTTCCATGCCAAAAGTTTCTACCCCATATAATTTGGTTTATGGAGCAGAATCCATTTTTCCATTAGAAGTCGAGATTCCCTCACTTCGGGTATCATTGAAGGGGCTCATAAATGATGAGGATTACAGAGTATCAAGATTGTCAGAGCTAAAACTGCTTGATGAGCTATGACAAAGTGTAGCTAATCATTTAAAGGGGTATCCAAAAATTATGTCCTGCAGTTATAATCACAGAGCCAAACCACAAGCTTTTCAAGTGGGTGATTTAGTTATAAAAGAAAACCCTCATAATCAACAAGATGAGGAAAATAAAGGCAAGTTCGAGCCCAATTGGTTAGGTCCATTCATCATCATTGCATCATATGGATCGGGGGAATATTAGTTATCAATACCAGAAGGGGACCTTCTTGAAGATCCGACCAACAACATCCACCTAAAGAAGTTTTATGCTTGAAAAATATCAAAAACAGTATAAAAATTCCTGGAAAAATATCAAAAACAATGTAAAAAGTCATGAAAAATTCATAAAAATGGGAAAATGTCCTAAAGAAAACTATCATCAAGGTGAAAACCTGGCAAATAGGCATCCTTTTGACATACAAAAAAAAAAGGAGAAAAGGGGGAAAAATCAAAAAAATCGTTGCCATGATGAAAACCTAGCAAACAGGCATCTCGGTAACAACAAAAAAATTTAAAAAAATAAAAAAAGTGCAATAAAAACAAATGGTGAAAACTTGGTAGACAAGAACTATTTGTGATTTAGTTGGCTCTTCCATCTATTAAGATGCATTTTTCATTATTCATATCTATTTTTCATCAACATCACAAGCATTCCTAGCCATCATATCTACATCATGTGCCCAACATTTCCTTGCAATGACAATTATTTCATCATGTCTTGATGATCATTGTTATCCTTAGCATTAGGTTGTGTCTTATCTAGAGTCAATGGGTGAGGTCATTGGGGGAAATCAACTTTTGAGCCATTTTGGTAGGCAAAATGACAACATGTGTCAAGTATCAGAATATCAGAACAAAAATATGTCCAATTAGACTAGGTCCAAATAGCTATCAGACAAGAGATTGAACAAATTGGATGATCTTAATCTAAGTTAAAATAAATGAAAAAATTAAAGCATAAGTTGAATTATTGTTTTGACATTTGATGACACCATATCTCTGGAGTGGTTCAATGATGTACTGAACTAGAATCACAAGGAATATTATTTTTCTTTGATTGTTGTCTATAAACTAATCACTAGTATTGTGCAAGTTTGTCAAAGAAACATAGTGGCATTTTAGGATTTGCATAAGAAACTAGTTAACTTTTGTCTGTTTATGCAAAGAATACTCGGGTCATCTTGGTTCAATTATACCTCGATGCTTGTATTAACTTGCTCTATAAAATATCAAGAAAGTTGTACTCAGGTCATCATCGGTGCTAACATCCCTGTTGATGCTTGTACTAAAACTTTCAACTTATCAAAAGGCTCAATGATGAAAATTAAGGGCATAATTGGTTTACAGAATGACGACGATGAAATGGTTCATTTAGGAATTTTAGGATTGCATGATTCATTTAAATTGCATTCATTTTTTTATTTATGGTTGTATGAAAGATTTTTGGAGGTTGGAAATAATGTATATCTCTTTTTTAGACATCGATTGAGTACAATTGGAAATTTATTGTATCTCATTTCTGTTAGGAATAAGGTGTCTCAACCTTGGATAATTCCTATTCTTATTATTTGTTTTGTAAAATGTATTTCTTGCAAATAATGTAATTAAGTGTGAGTGTACATGTCTAGTTTGCATGTTGATGTGTCACTCCACTTAATGTGTCGGCATCTTGAATTGTGTGTAAGGAGATCATGGTTGAAACGGTTATGACGGATTCCTATGACACGTAAGAGCTATGTCTGGAAGATTCAATGACAGGTGAAGACATGTGGCAACTGATAAAGTTGAGTACTGTACACTCTTCCACGATAGTAAAACCCTAATACAGTTATCTTCGGAAGTTGCCCTAAAAGGGAAGCGCATGATATAAGCGTTTTTTAGGGTTGCGAAGATGTGTGATGTGAGTGTATTGTTGGAACGTTTTGATGCTGCCGCATTTTGTCTTCAAGTGTTGGAAATCTCCTGAAAGAACTTGCATTGCAAGTGTGTTGTAACCGTTGTGTTGAAGATAATACATTGTGCAGGTTTTGGAGTGCTGGGGTTTTTTTTACCGAAAGGTTTTCCCCAGGGTAAATCATTGTGTCATTCTTCATTTTCTGTATGTATGGTATATTGCTGCAATATCTTTGTTAAGTAGATTAACAAATCTGAAATTGTGAGGGTTTAAAACGAATTTGCACCATACTTTCCTTAAGAGATTAGTGTAGGAAGTTGTTTCCGCACCTGAGTTTCCTTACAATTTCATTATCATTTTCATATTTCATCATATCATTCACATTTTTATATATCATCATTTAGGTTATCATGATCATTTTCACATCAATTGCATTGTACATTTCCATTTATTAACTGTCATATCATTTATTAACTGTCATATCATTTTCATTATCATAATCATTATTCATATTACATTTGCATTATATCAATTGCATATTAGTATTGACATATACATCATTTTCATATCATATCATTTTCATCATCATTTATTATTTCATATCATTATCATTTACCCCATTTTCATATCATTTCATGTATCATCTTCGAAATAAATTTACATCAAACATTAGTTGCATAATCATATATTGAGAAAAACAAAAGCACATCCATTCCATTCATTACATACATACTCCATACATCCTATAGAACCATCAAATCATTCACATTGCATCATCATATTAAACTCTAGAAAATTATTTCATTTTCAGGATCATCCACCCATAAATCATCATCATAAATCATATCATATGCATCCATTAACATGTCATCATTCATAGACATTCATAATCGCAAATGGCATAACCTATAGAAAAAAATATTCATACATAACCATTCATCATAAAATCATCAAAGACACATGCATATCAAAAATCGCTACTGCATATCATAGATCTCACCAAAAATAAATGTCCATGGGTACAAGGATATCAAAATTTCTGAACAAGATATATAAGTACAATACAAGGAGTGTATACATAATCATCACTGAGGGGTATCTGGATGGGATCATGACTACTGTTGCCTCTGGAGGTGGTAGGTCTCTGCGGATCTCTATTGCCTAAAGCACCTATCACTCATTTGACAAGTTGTGACACACTCTTGGTGGCACTCCTAGTATGACTGCATGAGTGGGAACATGATCAGGTGCCTGACTGTGTATATGCTATCCTCTGCTCAATGGGTACTACCTCAAGGGTGATCCCACAAAGCTAGTTTACAATTTCTGAGAGGAACCGATTTTTGCTGAAATCACATATTTTTAGAAAATATAATGGTTTAAGCCTTTAGAAGTTCCATTTTAAGGATTCCAATTGAAGAGGATTTGATCAAACCACCTTATATCAAACCCCCTTGGATAGAACCTTGCTAGTTTTAAACCATGCCTATAAATGAGTCTCCTTTACACCTATCAAAATGCTGATAAAAAAACACTTTTGATTTAAGTTTTGGGGAATCAAATTAATTCATTTAAAATTTATTTCAAATGATTATGGTAGTCCTCAAAATTATATATCCCATGAATATAATTTTAATATGTTTTGGTTTTATTATGTATGTGTTTTTTTTGTTTTATTAAACATAGGTTTTTAACTAAAAATCAAGCTCTTTGTTTTGCACATGTGGAAAAATAGAAAATTATCAAAATAAATTTTCTAAAAATATTTTTGTGCTAGGTATTGATGTCCTTGATCCATTAAAAAAAAAAAATTCAATTTCAATACATACAGAAAAATTTATGTTGTATACAGTTCGCCTATGTTTGAATTGCAATTGGTTTGACTTCAAAACTCTACTAAGGAAAAAATATTAAATAAAAAACTATGAGACCAAATGAAACAGCTAGATATCGTAGTTACAAATCTAAATTTGAAAAAATTAGAATTTTATCCTTCATACAAAAAAAGTTATGTTGTATACGGTGAGTGTCACTTTTTAAAAATGTTGTTTTCTGAAAAAAAACTAGTTTTCGTGGGAGATGGAAAAAGAAGTGCAATCTTATTCCAAAAATTTTGAAAAACATATTTTTAGAATCTGCAGACAAAATGTGATGAGACTCTAGTTTGCATCATCTTCAAATTCCTCACAGTTTAGCCGTTATAGGTGCCCAAATGTGAAGATTTAGTTAAAAATAATAATTTCAGTGTCCAGTTTGGCCAAAAATTGTAAACCACTATTGTGGGATCACCCTCAAAATATCTCATCTTGTAATACTCCGCCTAGCGGGCAGTCTCCAGTCCCTCTGCAACAACCTCTCCAATAGAGGTACTCTCAAAATGATCTCAGGAGTCTCTTTTCTACCCCCTCTGCCTGTACACACCACTCTCTGAAACTATCCCGCTCTACAGTAAGTTGGGCTATTTTTGGGTCAGGAGGTGGTGGTTGTGCTATCTGTCTCTATAGCTCATTGATGGTAACCTATGCCTATGCTAGCTAGCTCTGAAGAGCCTAGACCTATGACTGAAGTGTGTCAATTTGTACCTGTGATGGAGCACTGATAGTAATGCGTGGTTTTGAAGTACTCAGTTCCTCCACCACTCTGGCTATACAAGGCCTAGTCCTGAAGGGTACATCAAGGAATTCTCTCCCTCCACCACCTCTATCATCATCATCATCATCATTATCATCAGAGCTGTCCTCGTCATCCTCCTCATCGACATCCACAGCCACTCCACCTATATCCTCCTCTCCTCCATGTGGTTGCTCTTCCTGTGCCCTCGCCTCAGCCTTAGCCTGTGGCTACCATCATGCCCACCATAAAATTGGTCCACTTAATAGTGAGGCAAGCCCATCTAGGAAATGGATGAGTATAAAAATATGTAGCATAGTCATCAGTAGTATGTGCATCTATCACCTCTGGATGGATAGTCCAAAACTCTAGCTATAACTTAGTGTACTCTTCTCTGGCTGCCTCAAATGTGATAAAGGGACCCCATTCTGCAACATCCTTCCGATGTCTGGCATAGTGAGCCACACCCTGTGGCATCATCTGAACTCACCCATACTGTCTAAGTACTCGCATAACCAAAAATCACTCAATGATAAAGGGGGTATGACCAATCAAGTATCTTGATATGCCACAATAGGGTAACTCTATGTCATCCTCATCCCATGCCTCACAATCAACATATGGTCTCCAAATGACTGTATCCATGTCATCTAGCATACACTACCAATAATCTAGCTTGCCCAGCATAGATTGGACAAGGGGACCTATATATGCATACACATATGGATGGCTAAGAGGATTATCACTCTGTATAATAGGGTGAGTAATGGTGATTTTCTCCCATGCCCAGATTTGTAGTAGTGTAACTCTGAAAGATATACTCTTCCCATCTGTATATACCACCTGATGAAGATCATGGTATAGATGGGAAAGCATGTAGGATTCCTATGCATATCTCATTTGATGAAGGATCATGTCCTCCAATATCTGACCCCAACCTACTGATAGTCCCTTTGACCTATGATCAGAACAAAGGAAGCCACCAATGAAACCTACCAATATTGATGGAAGTGGGGCATAACCCTCTACCATATCTCTCCATGCAATCTCATAATCGCCAGCATGTTGATCCTGGAAGACTCATCAAAAGGCATCTGTACCTCCAATCTCATTGTGATCATAAATCAAAAGTGCACCAACCATGGGGATTCCTAGAATCCTATACACATCCTCGGGTGTAACATTAATCTCTCCAATCGACAAGTGAAAAGTATTATGCTCACTATGCCATCTCTCGACTAATGCAGTCAATAGTGCCCTGTTAACCCTATACTGAGGGATCCTAGGGAGGGAACCCAACCCAAATCCAACACTGACCCCAATCTTTGGCTAGGTCAATCTAGGAATCATCTCCCATGTGCAAGGAAATCTCTCTCTAATCTGGAGGATTTTAAAATCCTCCTATAAAAATCAATTAATCAAATCATCAGCAAGGAATATTAGGAAATCAAGAAAATCATGTCAATCAAGCAAGTGAATCATATCAACATTATTAGAATCATCATCTTACTATTTGTTTTTCAATCATGGAAGAAAATTTATCAGAATCATCATCTTACTTTTCTTTTCAAGCACAAAGACAAATTTATCAGATCATCATCAAAATCAAATTAATCTATCCTTGGTGTTATTCACAATCATCATGCAAACATCACATCAGTCTCAAATTTTCAAATTCAACAAAAATTCATGGATGCACTAAAACAATCTTTCAATGCGCTAAATCAGTCAATGCACTACTTTATCCATGGATGCGCTAAAATGGAAAACCAAAGCGCTAAACTTTCAATGTGCTATTCTATAAGGTGTATGTGCTACATTATCTTGCTTATGCGCTATTTTAGCCTATGTGCTAATCTAGCATCAAATGCATGCGGTCTTCATCTATGCGCTAATCTATTTATCCTATGTGTTATTCTAGCATATACGCTAAATTTTCCATCTATGCGCTAGTCTGTTACATCAATGCACTAATCTATCTAATCTATGTGCTAATCTATGGCTCGTGTGCGCTAAAACAAAATTTTGAAAAATCAAAAAAGTGAAAAAATAATGTAAAATTTCAAAAAATTCACAATGGAGGACCATGCAATCTTATCAGAGGTCCGTATGTTGCTGGTCTCTAATGACGATGGGCTCATTCGAATCACTGGCATTTGTAGTGGATCGACATCTCAAAATTCTCTCTCAGAGCTCTAAAAATCACAAAAGGCTATTGTTCAAATGACAATGACTTTTTACCTTTTCCACCTTTTAAGGGAGTAAATAAGGTATGGTTATTTTTATTTTTACCCTCCAGAGGACTGCACAAACATTAGTAAACAACACACTCACCAACAAATAGATGTTTGCAGGTTAGAAATAGTGAAAACCAACCATAGACTAAATTGTGGAATGAAAAATTGACTGGTTGTTTACCTATTTTACCTTTGTTTTGGGCACAAATGGATCTTAGGGCGGGGTCGCCCCTTTGTGGGTAGGATCACCTGTTTTTTGGTGGGGTCACCTGTTCAATCTAGAACCTGGAGAAAAGTCAGAAAAACAAGAAAAACAAAAAATTAGGGTTTTGGGCGGGGTCACCCCTTTGTGGGCATGGTTGCCTATATATCGGCGAGGTCACCCCTTTTTGGGCGAGGTTGCCTATTTTTCAAAAATCTGCAAGAACAAGTCAAAAATTGAAAACCCAAAAAATAGAGAACAAAAGTTGGGCAGGGTCACCCCATTGTGTGCGGGGTCACTTGTTCATGGACCTGAACTTGCAAAAAGTCAGAAAAGCAAAATATAGGAAAAAAAGGCTAGGTGAGGTCACCCCTTTGTGGGTGGAATCACCCCTTCATGGACGAAATCACTTCTATATTCTTGAACCTACAAAATTTCAAAAAATAGAAAATATAAAAGTGACAGACCTATGACGTCGGTCCCACCGGGCATGCCAGAAATGTGTGCAGTGAAAATTCCCTAATCGAGAATGCAAAACAAAGAAAACACAACAACACCACAAAGATTAGGCCTAGTTGAATTTAAGTAAACAACAACAAAAATAACAATAACTATTATACCTTGTTGCTTGTTCAAATTGTTGAAGTGGTTGGCCCTTGATGACAAGCTTGCAATAATGGAGGTGGTTGAATGATGGAAGATGGTAGGTGAGAATGTAAAATGGATTGAATGCTTGAATGTTGCAATAATGGCTAGTATGTAATAATGGATTCAAAATATTTCAAAATCTTCACCTCTGACTTGAGGCCAAGGCCCTCCATTTAAAGAAAAATGGATGACTGAGATTGATCCACTATGGACAAGATGAAGGGTTGTGGTGATTTGAGGACTCACAAGCCCTCACATCTTACTATGTTGTCGGGTGAGATAAAAGAAGTATAAAGTGACATGAAAAAGGACATTGGTCCCAAGGTACTTGCATGTACCTTGGGATTGAAGATTATTTCCTCAAAAAGGAATTTTGTGTCCCCAAGTGGAGTTAAAAGTGACAAGTGAGGACTTTTAGAAAGTCCACTCTTGTCACCATGGGGATTTGAAAGAGCATTGGAGAAATAAAAGTGAATTTTAAATACACAAGCTTGGAATAAACCCATGGATAAGACAAAGTCCTCCAAAAGGAGGTCCTTGTCCCATATACTTGATGTGACCTATGAGAGGTCATGGGGAAGAGAAATGTATAGGGAGAATAAGTGTGAATTTTTAATTCACATGGGGAAGAGGTCAAACCTAATAAGGTAAGTACAATGAAAGGTTGACTTAAGGACATGCTAGAAAAGGTAAGTGATTAAGATGAAGGTTGTGCAAATAAGTGATTAGGCAAATTAATGAAGATTAGAGGCAAGTGGCTAAATATGGAGGATGTGACATTAATCATGATTAAGGATATGCACATCCTAATGAAGGATTAATTAGATTAACCTAGATTAATGAAAAGGTTATGGAGGATGGAACAAGGAGAGAGAAAGAATGAATTTAAAATTGAAGAGGATAATTGACTAAATTAAATAAGTTGATTGATTTATTTAATTTAGAGAGGAAATGGTAAAGGATAAATTATTTAATTAAATACTTTTGGGAACCTTAGAAAATGGGATAATATTAATTAAATATGTCGTTTAATTAATATAGATGAATTAGACAAGTAAATGATAGGATTTTGACCATATGAAAGTGGTCAAATTTGGATGTCTACACATATCATCAATAGAACATAAGAAACTAGATAGGGAAAAGGGATCAATATGAACTACATGGTGGATATCGACTTTGTGTGAATGTGAACAAGGCATACCACTACTAAAAGAAGAAGTGCAAGATCATAATAAATTTCATTCTAGAATAATCATCATAGATAGATAAGTCTAAAATCAACAAGTATATAGATAGGGATGGGCTAAGGTGCATCATCATTAGATATAATTAAAGGTAATCCATGTCTATCTATATGATAAGTGACAATATGTTCAACATGAGATGTAAAACATTAGATCAATATTATATTCATCATCATGTATCTAGAAGAAGGTAATGAATTCAAACCACATTGATATTTATGGACATAGGGATGTGATATGTAAAATATTTATCATCATTAGATGTAACAATGTCATGCATAGTTGAATAAGGTGTATTCTCATCAAAGGACATCATACCCAATGTATTCATAACATAAGACAAACCCTCACTAGATGTGTGCTCTTCACAATAAATGGGTGAAGTATGATCATTGTAGAATTCATTGAAAACCATAGAGCCTATGTATAAAAAAACAAGTATTAAAACTAATCATCAAGGAGGGAAATTCCAACACATAGTAGAATAATATTTTAGAATATAGAATACATCATTATCCATAAAAATATTCATGAGTATAAGAATACAAGGATGTTGTGTAAAAGAACAAATAAACAAGTTAAAATTATGAGTATATGAATCCAAATCAAATATTAAATATAAAATAAAATACATATTAGTAAATCATTTTAAATAAAATTAATAAAAAAATTATTACATATATCAATTGTTTAATTTTAATTATTAATAATTTTTTAGTGAAAAAATTTATTTATAAAATTAATATAAAAACAATTATGTTTTATTAATAGCAATACAACTTTTTTTTTTAATATTTTTCTTTGAATTTACAATTTTATTTTAAAAAATTATTAGATACAATTCTAATCACTAACTCATTTTATTTTATCCTTTATTCTCTTCTTCTAATCTTCAAAATTAATTCATTTAATCTCTTGTATTTGCTTCCTCTTGTGATCCCTTCACATTATAACTTTATTTGAATATATATTACCCACAATCATAATATATCTTTTATAATTTGTTGAAATCTTTTTTCCATTATAATTTAAAATAAGAATAAGAATTATCAATTAATGCATTTTGAACACATTTCATAGAGATGCCAAACATGCCAGTTAAGAGGGCATGATCGGACGGTCTTACTATCACGTCGACATGTAGTCGAAAGGAGAAAACAAAAGTAACCGTCGTATTTTCCTGTCAGTCGAAAACGATAAAGCTAGATTTCTACTTATAATCTCCTCCTCGTGATTTTCGGTCGAAAAAATTAACTTCCGCGTGTCTAAACTTTATTCTGCAATTTAATAAAAATAAAATGACGAATTCCATTGCATAAATAACGTAATTTTATCTTTTGTCAAAGACGTCCTTGCCTCTATAGTTCACTAGGAAGAAGGAATAAAATAGGTTATTATCATGAATGTGGTTCTAGCCAACAAAAGTATAATTTACTTTAATAATTGTTAATTGTTTTGAGATTTTTAAGTGATGGTCAATTTTGGCGTTTGGTTTAATGACAATGTCATTGTTTTAGGTATTTATATAATGCTGAGTTGGAATGAATGAAAGCAATTGATGTAGGTAGTTTATTGAATTTATAAAAATATTAATAATTTGTTTTTTTAGTATAAATTAATTGGTTGATTTGTGAAAATTCTTTGTTAAATTTATTTTTTTAATATTTTTTATATAATAAAAAGGAAAATCAATGTTCCAAGTCTTTTATAACAAATAAAAAAGGATTAAAATCTTCCTAAGTAGTAAAAGATAGAAATAATAATATACAACACCTAAGTAGTAGGAGTAAAAGATAATATACAAAATAATTAAAACTAAGGATCTAGTCTTACAAATCTTGACCTATTCAATCTCACACCCTTAACACTAGAATGCGAATGTGATAGACTTGGGAAGACTTTTCTTCTACCATTGAACTACTATCCATGAATTTTTGTCTTTTAAGTCCAAAGACCTAAGAAAATGTGGGGATTCTCCTTTAAAGGGCTCATCCATGGGCTCTAAACAACTAGAGGAGCAAAAAGGTGACACCAATCAATATACAACTATATCAAGAGTAGGTGGGTGCCAAAAAAAAAGTGAAGGTAGGACAAAAGCAATGGAAACATGTACTTGAGTAACCATATCTTGAGTTGGGTAGGATTTATTTAATGGAATTGTAATAGCCTCACTAGGCCAAGAAAGAATAATTACTAGACTAGAAAAATGTGGCTCTCAATCGCGTAAATTATAGATCAAACTCTCTAAAAGCATAAGAGGGTGGGGAAGGGCATTATACCACCAAGTAGAGGAAGATGACTTGAAAATAACACAAGCACAATATGAAGCCAAATGGTCAATGGTGTTCAACAATTCCTGCATCAAAAGAGGATGCCAACAATCAATCGAATGAGACCAAGGTCAACCATTCGCCTATAAAATAACCTCACCATATAAATCCTTCAATAGATCAATACCCACTACTATACTTGCTAAGGAGGTATGAGTGAAATCAAAATAAGTAGAGTCCACCCTTAAGACGTTACCTAGAGCATTCCCAATGGCCTCAAAGGACGATTTGCACTAGAATTGTAAGGCTAGATAACACACTCTCACCCAAACTAGCTTTATGCCCATAGATTCTTTCAAATGGTTAAAAAGGGGGACCATGAACAAATTGATAGATGGTGCAAGCCCCACATTCAACCACCAACAACTCACATAGCCTTCATATCATCTAAAGATTCAAAAGATGCCACACAAAACCTCCTAACACAAGGGTAAATCTCCATCCTAATAGAAATGAGTGTAGTCTAATGTTCAAAAATTCAATGATATGAATCTAAGATAGTATGCCATAGATAACTAAATCTACAAACCAGACCCTTGTTCATTTTCAATAACTTTCCACTCTAGAATCACTATGGAAGCATCCACAACATAGGGAATGTACTTCTATTTTTCTAAAGGAGAGAGGCATTTATAGAGGGTTTATTGTGCACCAAATCTTCATGAGATCTTTGATAATGGAAGGGACAAGGAATAGGCTCAACAACCCTCACTTCCAAAGTAGGCACAATATGAATCGAAATGTGTAGACCAAAAAACTTGACATCCTTCTATAATTTCCTCTAAAAATCATTTGCATATGTCTTGAAATCCACTATCTCCATTTGTCTATGATACAAAAGCCACAACATTAACTGATGCATCCAAAACCGCCATCAGTTTAGACTTAACAAAGGCTTTGAATTGTGGAACCCCAAAACTAACACCAATGAGCAAAACATCATAATTTAGAATCAAAGAAGGGAATTGGAGCGAGTTGGAATTCATCATGGTCATTCTATCATGTAGGATAATTTTTTAGTGAAAATATTTTCATGGTCATTCTATCATGTAGAATAATTGAATTGTAAGCTATCGTCAGATACCTCAGCTTCTGAGACCGGTGAAGATAATGGAGCCCTGAGGGTTAAAGTCCGTATGACGAAAGCTCAGCTTAATGGAATGATGACAGAGAGCGAAGACAGTTCTGAGACAGCGGAAAGAATCCTGAATTCATTCCTCAACCATGCGAAATCCCAGCAAATGGAGAGACGAAAGGTGAAGGAAGATCGGGAAGAAAAAGAATAGAATTTGACATAGTTACCGTCCCTAGAGAGCGTACCTGAAACTTTCAGAAAATCTCAGGAGATTATGGATTCCTTTACTAATGTTTTTCCGTTACTTAGATGTTATTTTACTTCCGGATTGTGATGAGCTAATAAAGCACGGTTGTGACAAACATTTGCGCATCAATAACAGGTAAAGCACGTGAGGTTTCGCCACCGCACAATAGAAAGGTCTAGGAATAGATATGGCCTTCTGTAAAGGAGAGAAAAATTGTACATGTGTAAAGTGAAGATTAGAGTTTTGATTACATGCAAACTGTTCTATGAAAGAATTTACAAGAAATTTGAGCCATCCTATCTATTGTATATATATATACTTTTCTAATTGTCTCATTAACAAGTAGTATTTGATTTTTTCTTTTGTTGTGAAGAAGAGGGTATGTATTGATAAAGAATATATTTGTTAAATGAATGACTAACAAGATAGTGTATATAGATTTTCATTTTCATGGAATGCAATTTAAATTTAATGGAATGAATTTCATAGTAAAAGAAGAGGGTATGTATTGATAAAGAATATATTTGTTATATGAATGACTAATAAGATAGTGTATATAGATTCTCATTTTCATGGAATGCTATTTAAATTTAATGGAATGAATTTCATAGGTTATATGTTTGAAATTTTTTATCACTTAGTGGATGAATGGCCAAATAGGACATGCAGAAAGAGGTGGCATACAACAGTCTTTTATCCTCTCCATATGACTAGATTCAATAGTAACCAATACATAAAGAAGAAGAGGGTATGCATTGATAAAGAAGATAGTTGTTATATGAGTGACCGACAAGATAGTGTATATAAATTTCAGTCTCCATGAAATACAATTCAAATTCATTGAAATGAATTTCATAGATTATATGCTTGAAAAATTCATCACTTTAATGAATGAATTCTAAGGATCTTGAATGGACAAATAAGCATATGAAAGGACAGTGGCATACAAAATTATTTTGTCCTCTCCATATGATTAGCTTCTATAGAGACCAATATATTAGCATTATAAAATAATAGAATTAATGTTCTCAAAGGTTACATGTGAATGAAATTAAAAAAATATTTGAATCTTTGAATTATGTTGTGAGATAGACAAATTATATGTAGTTAATATTTCATAGTCTATAGATACTATATTAAATACAACCTGAAATATTATAAAAGTTTAAATTTGTTATGGGATATTCTAATTGTACGACACTCTAATTTTATTAAAAAAATAATATTTTTGTTTAGAATAGGTGCAAATAAACTTTAAGAATTTAGCCAAAGGAAGAAACTTATGTAGGAAAATAATCAATTGATAAGAAGGTTGGAACAAGATGTCAAATTTAGTTTATAGAAATCTCAATAATTGACTTTTAATTTTTTTTTACTAAAATACTCACATATTGATTTTAGAGAAAACATATATTCACTATAATTATCCCATATGATTGCTTAACAAGTACAAGGACTGATAAATAATTAAAGTGCATTGTAATTTTGATGTTATAGTACCTATCCATTTTAAGTAATAGTAATGAGTTAGTTACTATAAGTTCATAATTTCACCCAAATTTATGCAATTCAAAATATAAATTGAATTATTTCACCTAAAAATTAATAATTTCATTCCTTTTGATATATTAACCTGTTGCCATTTTTTTAATGAATTGATTTTAGTGTGTGAGAAATAAATTGCTTTCTTTCATTCTCCTATACCAATTCACATTTAATAAAACTAGCAGTTGTGTGTAGTGACATGCAATGATTAGCTGATAGGCGAAGAAAAGCACAAATGGTGGGGATGGAATGTGAGAGAGAGCATGTGCAGATATGCATGTATATTATAGCTCATTGAAAGAAAATTGATACATACAAAGAGAGATAAAGTGATGGTCTTTAAGAGTGTTGATGGCATGATTAATAACTCTTTTACGATACATGTACAACAAAATGAGAGGGAACAGATAAAGGTAGTAATGCATGTAGGTAATGGAAAAAGAGTAATAGAATTATCTGAAAGTTAATTTGGAAAGATTATATGTAAGCTTTTTGGGCACAAGATTTAAAAATAGAGATTGTTGTCTCAATGTAATCAATGCTCAAAAAAATCTTTAATATTATACTTAATATATAAACTATGAAACATAGTAATCTTCTATGAATCTTATGTGAGAAACATTATGCAAAACAATAGGCACAAAATGCCAACGATAAACGAACCAATACTACTCTTAACAAACAATATACTCTTTTCTCAACAACGCCCTATCCAAAATTGAAACAATATAGCCTAAGCTAGAGAAAAATAATCAAGAATACCCAATGGAACCAAAGATAAATTGTATAACATTAACTATTTTATTCTATTGCAACCATAACTCATATGAAAGTCATGGACAGAAACTCACAAAAAATTAATAGTAAATAAAAATTGGAACACAACAAAATTAGCCCTGCTCTCCACCCTACCATATTGGGTCATGGAGCCTCATGGGCTCTCACCAAAGCCCCGAGAAAGAACATACATCATCCACCACCTTGTTCAATGGTGAAATCAATGTTTCTTATTACAATTAATATAGAGTCTATAAGGATGTAATTTTTTATTTGACCACTGTAATTGATCTTGCAGTCAATATGATAATTCTAAAAGGTTGGTTATAACACATGACTTCATCAAAATCTACATTATGTTTGTAGTATGCTCTACAAGAATAATAAAAAAATGTGAAGTTTAGTGCAGTGATCATCTATTATTGGTAGACAATATCTAAATCAGGAGATATAAAGAGATGTGTAATTTATAGTAGATAATATGCAATACACCTGTAATAGAAGGGATGACAGATATAGGCATAGCTTGTGCATGTGGTGGAATGTAGTATAAAGAGAAGAAAAGAAGGCTTGCTCTCCACCCTACCATATTGGGTCATGGAGCGCCATGTGCTCTCACCAAACCCCCAAGAAAAACAAAATTTATCCACCATTTTAATCAATGGTGAAAGCAATGTTTCAGGCCCTGTTGACTTTATAGAAGATCTAATGGCATGAAAACATCCACAAAGGAGGATTGTTTGGCTTGAGTATGGTTTGTAAAGATGAAATCATAATGTGAAGTTTAGTGCAATAAACACATACCATTCATAGACAATAAATAAATCAAGAAATTTAAAGAATTGTACAATGTATAAGAAATAATATGCAATTTAGTTGTAATAGAACGCACCAATTTTAAAAAATATTGGCATACCTTGTGCAGGGAATGGATTATAGTATGAACATGGAAAAAGGAGGTCTCCTCTCCACCCTACCATATTGGGTCATGAAGCCTCGTGGGCTCTCACCAAACCCCTGAGCAAAAATATTAATTCTACACCACTTCGATCAATGGTGAAAACAATACTTTAGGACTTGAGAAAATTGGTTGTCTTCAAATCAATTCTATAGATTTTTTTAATAAATCAGCATGCAATTGTGAAATAAGAGATGCGATGGAACATATATAGCCTTACATTATATACAGTTAAAATGTCAATGAAGGCCATACACCATGCAAACGTGCAATTGTAAAGGTATTTAGCATTTTGGAAATGGTGGAAATTCTATATGCATGGAAATGAAGAGGGACAAAGAAGCAATATAGTTATTGTTAAGAATACCAACATTATTTAATCAGTGGTGAAAGCAATGTTTTAGGTCGTGCTAACTTTATAGAAGATCTAATGGCATCAAAACATCCGTAAAGGGGGGTTGTTTGGCTTGAGTATGGTCTACAAAGATGAAAGCATACTGTGAATTTTAGTGCAATAAACACATGCCAAATTGATAGAAAATAAATAAATTAGGAAATTTCAAGACTTGTACAATGTATAAGAAATGATATGCAATGCATTTTTAATAGAACACAACAATTAAAAAACATATTGGCATACCTTGTGCACAAAATGGGTTGTAGTATGAAAACCAAAAAAGGAGGCCCGCTCTTCACCCTACCATATTGGCGCATGGAGCCTCATTGGCTCTCACCAAATCCCTGAGAAAAAATAGTAATTGTCCACGAGTTTGATCAATGGTGAAAAAAATGGTATTAGACTTGAGAAAATTAGTTGTCTTCAAATCAATGCTATAGATTTTTTAATAAATCGACATGTAGTTGTCAAATAAGAGATGGGGTAAAAGATATATAGCCTTACATTGTATACAGTTAGAATGCAAGCAAAGACCATACACCATGCAAATGTGCAATGGTAAATTTGTTTAGCATTTTGGAGATCACTAACCTTGTATATAAATTGAATGTAGTCGCAATCTAAAATGGTTTAACACAAATACATGCATAGACAAGGAAAATGCAAACTTTAGCAAGGTGTACACATTTCATTGGTAACCAATATCTAAATTAAAAAATTTAAACAGTTCTATAATGTGAAAGAGAGAAATATGCAATGCCATGATTACATGTCGCATATTAAAAATTATAAGGTAGAGAATTTAGAAATGGTGTAAATTCTATATGCATGGAAATGAAGAGGGAAATAGAAGCAGTACAGTTACCATTAAAAGTACCAACATTTCATGATGATGGTAATGAACACAATTCTTGGAGACAATCCTCTTGTTTGATTCATAGTGCATTGTTATTTTTGGTATGTATCATGCAGTATCTACAAGGGAAATGCAAACTTTAGCGAGTTGAACACGTTTCATTGGTAACCAATATCAAAATTATGAAATTTAAATAGTTCTATGATGTATAAGGAAAAAATATGCAATACCAAAATTACATGTCTCATATAAAAAATGATAAGGAAGCCAATTTAGAAATGGCGCAAATTCTATATGCATGGAAATAAAGAGGGAAAGAGAAGCAGTACAATTACCATTAAGAACACCAACATTTCATGATGGTGGCAATAAAAAAAATTGTTGAAGATGATCCTCTTGTTTGATTCATAATGCATTGTAATTGTTGGTATGTATCTTGCAGTATCTACCAAAAAAGAAAGGTGGATCGATGCATAGCAAGAATATACATCGTGCACCACTCTGATGTATGGTGAAATCAATGTTCCTTATTACAATTAATATATAGTATATCATTCAAGCAAGTCTTTTTTGAGGCCAAAATTAATAATAACATAGATACATATTTGCACATAGGGAAAATAAACTAAAATGAAATGCAACAAAAGAAAGCCTGCTTTGCACCCTACCATATTGGGCACATGGACCATCATAGGCCGTTACACATATATATCCATAAGTAGTTTCAAAAATATCAATCTTGGTTGCATTTAATGTCAAAAAAGAATAGATGTGCACATAGGAAATATAAAACAAAGCATAAAAAAATGACGCTTGCTCTTGATCATATGTATATATCAGTGGAGATTTTTTTCTCCAAGCAAGTATACCAACATTGTATGCCTTGGATGCATTTGTAGGGGGTTGTTCCTTGGATATATATAGACACAGAAACAATGTGTGGAAACATATGTATGTGGAGTTACATATAAACACCATGTAGATAATGGGTAATAAAAGGTCATCTGAAAACTATAAAGGGACAATCACCATTACAATAAACAAACATGTGAGGATCAAATATTCAGCTTTGACATTATTCACAGTGAGTAGGCAGAAATACAAATCACTTGTTTTTTGTTTTTTCGGATGGGGGGATGGTTGCTAATGCAATAGAAAATTCTTCATGATGAGACAATTGATTAGAGTGATGGAAAATGGATTTACCATGTGTACATATATGTATGTATGTCATCATAGATGCAAAGAACATTAATACATACCGATCTCTATGTTTATTTTGTTAGGACATTCTTGCAATGACAAGCTATATTTTAACTACTATATGGAACATTGATGCAACCATTGACCATAGTGATGAACAATGCAATGTGCAGATTTGGATGCATATCATAGAAGATGCAAAGAACATTAATACATACTGGCACATTTTTGGAATGATAACCTGTATTGCTAGCGATGTATAGAATAGTGATATCACCATTGTTCATAGTGGTGGATAATGTATTTCCCTTATGTATTGATATGCATGTACGTCATAGTAGATGTAAATAAAATTGATACATAATAATCCCTATGTTTATTTTATGCAACATTATTGGAATGATAAACTGTGTTTTTAAGTGTTATATAGAAGATCCATGCTTGTAAGAAATGGGAAAAGAATTATCACAACTGACACTTTTGTAGTGCTTTTGAAACCATCACCCCATTTAAAGAACACAAAATAACATGAAAATACCTTCACATAAATTCCACAACAACCAATTGCACTTAAAGATCAATAGAAGCCTCATCTCAGCACAAGTGAGTGTTATGTTTCTTGAGGTTTGAAATGTTAGGTGCTACATATGAGTTGCTTGGTTGTTGTGGGAGAACATAGACTAAGAGATAATGGAAGGTAGTCTAGATTGAAATTTGGCCAAGATTTTCATTAGCCTTCCTAGTTTTGAAGCCTTCCAACGGTTGGGGAAAAGGTGGCAGTCGAGGAGAAGGTGGCGCATGTTTTTTTATTTTTTCAATTAAAATCATTTTCTACGTCGATAAAGAGGGAGAATGAAATGACATCAAAATTCATTCTTGCATGGTTTTCATGTAGTGGTGATGGTTGTTAGTGTTACATTCCTTTTAAAGCCTTGGAAAACATATTGAATGTATGTGCAGACCACAAATGAAACAAAAAATTGCAAAGGTTTTATTTTTATTCACCTTTTCGTGGTTGCTTCAAACAAACCTCTTCCCACTAGCTTTACTACAAGAAGAGAGCAAATAAATATTGCAAGCAAGACCTTTTCTTTTTCTTTTGCAACCATTGCCCCATGCAAAAACACATAGAATAACCTCCAATCACCTTCACAAAAGGTGGAAAAAGCGTGACCAAACTTGCACCCTCACAAAAGCTTACTCTCCTTACTCATGGATTTGATAGCAGGCATAGCAACACAACAAGGCCCAACAATGGCTTATTGAAAATTTTGCAGACATTTGCTATGTTTCTCATTTTTTTCAATATATGTGGTTACATGTAATTTGACACATGTTGTGGATCATGCCCTCCCTTTTTTATTGCAAAAGGATCTTGAAAATGCAAAGCATGAGACAATTACTTCACAAAAGAACAAGTACCACATGTTTCAGTTGATATAAGCAATTTGAATAAATGCATGATGTGGATTCTGAATAGAAAAACTACAACTGTCAATTGAAACATATGTACCCATTATTTTGTTAGATGTCACTACAATTGTCAATGAATAGAGGTAGGGCTATGTGAAGGCAAGTAGCAATTAATTCCTGTGGAGAAGTTTAAGTATAGACATAGAAAAAGAAAAAAAAAAGCTACCTTCCAAAAAGAATAAACATAGGAAGAAGTATATATGAATGTTCTCTACATATGACCTCGCATACATGCATAGATCTACACATAGGGATGAATGTTGGGTGCAATGTGGGAAAGATAGAAAAAAATGATCTTTGTATGTTTTCCCATGTGGGTGACTATTCATACAAATATTGTTCCATTTATGGTTTTGATTTTGTGGTGATGGTTGCAATACTTTAGGTTAGGCTATATTGCATTATTTATTGCCACCATTTTATGTGTATGGTTGAAAAAGAGATAATATCATGTGTTTTTCATCTAGCTTGATATTGAAAGCAATATTGTTTCATTTATGGTTCATGTTTTTTGGGGGAGGTTTTGAATCGATTTGATATGACTGGTGATATCAATGTTTCTTATTATGCCTAATATATACCCTATTATTTTAAGAATTCCCTTTTGACAAGGAAGTAAATAACAACTATCTTCTAAAAATAATAAAGATAGGGGCCAGTATAAGTTGTCTACATCTAATTTGACATGCATACATATCTGCACATAGGAAAAGGAAAATAAAACAAAACAATACATACTTTTTTGTGGTAACATATTTTGGAGCAACATATTCGTATATATGTATTGAATGTATCCAATAGATAAAGATGCGAGTGGAAAAAAGAATGTACACCGATATATATGTATGCAGAGGTAGATGTAAATATATATGGATTGTTGATTGCTTCCTAGTAGCTTTGAAATCAGGAATGTTGACAAAAAAATTGTCCAAACTTCACATATATAGCCTATTATTTCATTTATGGTTTCCATGTACACATGATGGTTGCAAAGCAATAAAATAGACCAATAACAACATTTTTCCATATATGCTTTCCATATACTGCCTATGGCCACAATAATATTTAGAGTTCTAAAGTTACTGAAGCAATTGAATAGTTTATGTTAATTTCCATAAGGCATTGTTGACTATTGTTTTGTAGCTTTAGTTTCTATGAAAATTGTGAGCCACTACAATGATGAGATTTTTTTCTAAAAACATACATACATATGCATAGCCAAAGTTGTCACTACATGTGAAAGAAATATAGATAAGTTTAAATGCACATATATGTGTATGTTGGTTGCACATAGGAAACAAACATTGCTTGGTATAGCTTGTCACATAAACAATGTTGAATGTATGCATTGCATATATTGGCATTGGTTGTAATAATACCTTGCATTTAAAACTTACCAAAGCAATTGAGGAGTTTATGTTACTTTCAATAAGACATTGTCCAATACTGAGTTGTAGATTGAGTTACACAACATATGCAACAAAAATTATAGCAAAAAACCATATGATATCCATATCCAACATGACATTATGATTAGACATGGGAAAGTACTAGGGAGAAATTTTAAGAAGCATTACATGCATGTACAAACATACACACTCACACATACACATATATCTATATAGAACTCTATCAAGATATTGTAAGTACTCAAAACATTCAAAACAAGATCAAAACAACATAAATCAAATGACAAAATTTCCATTATATTATATATCTTAATCCTATGCAATGACATATTTTCATAAGCTGGATCGAACCAAAATCGTAAAACAGTTGTAGAGGGAATAGAGAATAGTCATCATTAAACATCACATAGAGAATATTATAACAAAAACAGAGTTTTATGCAACTGCAAGAAAGTGGAAAATAACCATATGTGATTTGCTTTTATGAATGCAAAGGTATGCCAACATGTAGTAGCCATGCATTCAAGGGAGAAAACATTTATAGTAAGAAAAATTGTGGAGAGAGAAGACTACATGGCAATTGAAATAGACAAGAAGCAAATAACCATATTAATATTAAAAACAAGTCATGGATAGCTTTAAATATTCAATTCTACATACATATACGCATACAAATCCATTATAGGCACATATATCTACACACATATGTATCAAAATGTTGTATGCACTCAAAAAATTCAATTACATGCATATATATTTATGTAAATGCATACAACCATGTTCACAACTATATATAAGAACAGTTGTAAATACTGATACATGTGTTAGATGGGATGACATAACTATATAGCCAAAAAACATAAAATAAAATCAGGAACATACACTTAAACCATAACCAAAGTCTAAGCAACATAAAAAATATAGAAAACAATAAGGGTATCTTGTTTTGTTAAACATTATAAGTTAAACTCCATTGTTTTAATATATTACCAGTTAAATGAGGAACAAGACAACAATATGAGAAAGGAAAGTTGTTTTGATGTGACAAGCAATTCAAAGAAAGAGAAGGGAACTGTACGCATGCAAAATATACATGCATCTAATTTGGAATCACTAATTTCATTTCATCCTTAATTATCCTTATTCAAACCAAATTTTTTTTTTAGACTGCAGGAATCATGTAGCACGGCCCCCTATAAACTGCAGTGCGCCTGGTAAACATTTTAATGTGACTGGCGACGCTAGTGCGACATGCCCTCCAGTACCATGGGGGTGGGGGAGACTAGACCTCGTGACCAACCTCCTGCAACAAGAAAGATTTAGCCAACCGAGCTAGGGCCCCAACCCTATTCAAACCATTTTAATCAAATAATATTTATCTAATTAAAATTCATCAGTTTTCTTCTTTTAATTAAATTAATCTTTATTAGATAAATAAACTTTATCTAATTAAATATATCATTCTATTTAATTAAATTGTATTCTTCTTTGTAATTAAATAAATCAATTTTATTTAATTAATCTCCTAAAGTTCCTTCATTTAATTGAATAAATCCAAATATTTGATTAAATCTCTAATGTTCTTTATCTTCTCATTTAATTTAAATAGATCCAAATATTTAAGTTGAATTTCATAATCAACTAACCTCCATTAAAATTAATCAAATCATGATTAAAACTAATTCTGATCCATGTCACATCCTCTAGATAATGCAACTTGCATAATCAATCATTTATTTTGATTTATTAAATCTCTATTTTCCCTCACAAGGAATATTCCCTCATTAACTCCATACTTTTGACTTTCTTATCCAAATAAATTTCCCCCCAAATCTCTCAACCATATGCATTTAATGCTATTTTAAAATTTTAAACTCACCTAATAAGAATTTACTTGAACAAAGACCAAAATGTGCTTACCCTTCATCCTCTCACATATTGACAAGTGGCATGTATCCATTTGTTGAGGATTAGTCCCACATTCATCCACTTTTCCTCTTCTTCTCTCAATCTCATCTATAAATTCAAGGCTTTTCTTCTCATTTTGGATCCACAATTTGAGCATTCTTATTATACTCATTTGGAGTTCATCTTTTGTTTATCATCATCTTGAGGATTACTAAGGATTGGGAAAGGGATCCTTTACATATCAAAGGTGCACCAATCCACTATGGAATAGGTTTTCAAGCATCGAAATTGAACATAGGCGAACTAATCGGAGCTGGAAGAATTGAGATTAAGACTTGAAAAAGCATTTTTTAATGCTTGTTGTAATGGTCTAGAGCTTCCATTTTCTACTCTCATTTTCTATTTTAAACCAACTCACCTTTCTTTTTGGGTTTAAAGCTAATCATTAATTTGATATTTTTCAAGTTGGGTTAAAACTAACATTAGATACTAAATTTCAATTTGGGTTCTAAAACTTTGTTAAAAAACTCTCACATTTCGATTTCAGGGCTTTAAAAATAACTCAATTTTGCATTTAGAAATTAAAATGAACATGTGCATTTGGTGTTTTGTAATATTTTTCACAAATTAATATCATCAAAAATACATATGCACTTCTCTCATGCCTCACGGCGATCTTGAGAATCAAAAGTCTTTTTTTGATATTAAGTTGTCAAAAATATTGCCTCCACATTTCGATTTGGGATTAAAAATTGAACAAAACTTGTGAGTGTGAGTGGAACATATTTCATGTGTTCTCTCTTTGTTTCTCAACAAAAATTGATTGAACTATGGATATGTTTTCTCACTTTTGTTTATCTTAGAGGGCTTTCCTAGTGGGAAAAATTAATCACCCCAGGGAACAACCCAACTGATAACACACTAAAGCCAAGCGAATTCTAGCCAGTATATAAGTGTGAGTACTCGACAAAAGTTCAAGTATCACGAGGATCATTCTGACAAGAAGGGTAGCAATGGTCTCTTTCCACATGGATGGCCCCCCCATGAACGAAATTCCCACATTAAAAACCCTTTTTTAGAAAGGCCAAAATGCTAAACTATTTGCTGGTGCAAGAATGGTTGTTCTAAAGCCACCCCACATTCTTACAAATTTTAGTAGAGATGATAATTATGCCATGGGAGATTCATGGGTATTGATTCTTGGCTGACTCGAGAAGTGTGTGTCATGGAGGGGAGCCAGTATGGTCAAGCATATAACCATCCACTAGAAGAGTAAGCGTTGCTGGATTTATCCAAGTAGGAACCCAATAAATATTGTTTTTCCATCCTAGTATTGTGCATGTTCTTGGAATTGAAAATACTTTGTTTGGATCTCAAAAAAATTGAAAACAAACATTCACAAGATCCCCAAAATTTCAAACCCTTTAGGGAAGCAAATACCTTTGACAAATTCAAGTGCTCTTGCTTGCCCTAGGGATTTCATCCTTAGAGGCATCTAAGTACTTGGGTTTTATCATCATTTTTTTTCACTAAAGTCAGCATTAGTAAACTTTTGCCTGAATTTCCTTGATTCTCCACATAATGGACTTTGCGGGATGAGAAGAAATTAGGAAATTAGACATGTAGTTTAAAACTTTAATCAAAGAATTTTTTATGGTAAAAAGAACTCATTAAGAAAATTTAAGAGACAATTGAACCCCACACATGTGTTATTCCAAATGATTTCCCACAAAATCAAAAATTTGCAAACCCAAGTTCAAAATTCTTAATCCAAAAGCTTAGAAGGAGCATCCTGAAAAACTTCTTGAATTTAGAGAAAGGTTGGTTTACAATTTTTACAAGAAATCTTCAAGGAAAAATCCAAAATTGTATGAGTTTTATTACCAAAAAAATCCAAGTCTTTTCCAAAGGTTTGCATTTCTCACATAGGAAGTATTGCATGTTCTTCAAAATCAAGGTCTTGTAGAAAGGAGTTTTATCTAGGATTAAATATAGGATCAAGATCAATCATTCCCATCCACCCCTCAAAGCATCAAAAACCAAAAATAATCTCATCAACAACTCTTGAAAATATTGGAAAACATCATCCATACTAGACTCTTGGAAAATCAAAGTCACTTTGTTTGGTTAGATATTTGTGGATGAATCCTTCTCCACATATTTGATCACATTATCAAATCCTCGTGAACAGATTTAACCCTTGATAAAATCCAACATCTTGGGGTCTCGGAGTTCATTATCTAGAAATATCTTGTTTGACTAGGGGCATCTTGATGAATCCTTCTTTACACCTTTAGTCAAATTATAATCTTGTGTACAAGTATACTCTAGGAAAACATCTAGCCTCTTAGATTTTACAAGTTCACTATCCAAATCAAGTCCCAAAGTCTAGTATCTCCTCCAAGATTTCTTTAAGAGTTTAATCATTTGCACCATCCATCCTCCTCGTATCTCATCCCCATCCTTTGATCCTTAAAGAAGACTTGGTTTCTCTTCTTTGAGCCTAAATTTTAGACCAATCTAACATGTTAAATGTCCATCTCTTACATTCCTGAACATTGATCCTTATTTTACAGTTCAAAATTGATCTCAATACAAGAAAAACATGGAGAAAAAAAAAGAAACATCCACTTCGAGCGATCTAAGTCAAACTGAAACAAAATTTGACCCTACAATATCCATTGAACTCCTAATTAATCCTCCTCCAATACCTCCAAATCCTCAAGATTAAGGTCAAGTGGAAGACATCACCAACAACGTCTTAGGAATGACACAAGATGAAATCCTTGAGATGGTGCAAAATCCTGAAAAATCATCAAATTGTCAATGTTATGATGAGGTTATATCCCTCGCAATACATGCTTGAGTTGGAAAAACAAGGGGCTAAACTCCCTTCCCACTTTTACATAAGAACTATTGTGGAAAGACCTCCTGAGATCATGCCCTCGACCTCATCCACACTTCCATTTCAAAGTGTCACTCAAGACATCCCACAAAACATGTCATCCATCACTCCAACCCCACCAATTGCTAGCAAGGGAAGCTCATTACTTCATGCACTTCAAACACATCCCCTTGTGAGAAACCGAGATTCGAATGCGAACACCACATCTGATCAATCTATCCCAGTGAATCCATTACACCCATATGTTTCGCTCACATTCCATGATCCCACCAATCCAACCTATTTTCATGAAACACTAATTTATCCTCTAGACATGCAAACCTCTCTCCCTACTTCACAAGGAGAAGGTGATTTGTTTGGAGTAGGGGGAATCTTCAATCCCTCATCATCACTTCAAGGGAATGCACCACCCATCTTCCCACCATTTCCACCTCTACCACTTGCATCTACATCACCCCTTGGGTTGGGTCTTCCCCCTTTACCCACCATCAATCAACAAAATCAAAGAAACATCCCCATCATAAGTCAAAGCATCACACCAAATCCTCCAACCTTACCATCGATATCGCAACAACAGATGGAAACCATCCAAACAACACAAACAATCAATACATCCACCATTCGTCAAATATCTCAAAGGATGGTTTCCCAAGGGCCAAGCATCTCAACCATTCCATCCACCACTCAAAACCTAATCATCAACATGACCATTCTGCTCATCACAACAATCAACACCATTCCCAATCCATCACCACCATTGTCAAAACACAACATGGTAAATTCATTCAGCATCACATTGCAATTGGCTTGACAAGATGCCTATCAAAAGGTGCTCCAAAATTAACAAGTTGCACAACTAGCTACTTAGCAAGCACAAGCACAATTAGTGTCACAACAAGCGCAACAAGCCACACAAGCCACCCAAGCTGCACAAGCCACCCATACTATGCAAGTGACTCAAGCAGCTCAAGCTACACAAGACGCACAAGCTGCTTAAATTACACAAGTAGTCTAAAAAGTTCATGCTCAAGCCCAAGCCCAATATCAAACTCAGCAAGCACAAGTGCAATCACAATACTAGGCACAATTGGAAGTAGCCCAGCAAGAAGCATATCAACAAGCCTTGCAAGATTATCAAGCACAACAACAAGTGGCTCAATAGAAATCCCAACAAAAAATATTTATTGGCACATTAACAACATGACCAACAAAAAACCTTGTTGGCACAACAACAACATGACCAACAACAAGAATTTTTGGCTCAACAACAAATAGAGGCATTACTCACCCAAGAAAGCTTACAAAAAACTCACACCAACATCCCACCCATCAATCCAACACCTCAAAACATGTTCACCCCACCTCTTGATTTGCAATGTGATGTGACAAAACAAATCAGACTACTCTCACAACAAGTGCTTGATCATCAATCAGGAAAAACAACAAGGACACCCAAAAATTTGTGTCCTTATCCTTTTGATAGAAGCCTTGCAATGATACCATTCCCATAGGGATTTGAAATACCCAAATTTGACAAATATCGTGGGATAGGGAACCCTAAGGATCACATTAGGGAATTGTAGGTGCATTGTATGGAAGTCACATACAATGACACTTATCTCATGTGGTTGTTTCCTAGAATCTTGGTTGGTTCTACCATGGAGTGGTTCTCTCATTTGCCTACTAGTATCAAAAAATTCCAAGAAATCAAAGATGCATTCCTCCAGAATTATGCATTCAACATTGGTGTGGATGTTAGTTTAGAGGAAGTATCAGTGGTCAAACAAGGAAAGGGGGAATCATTCACCTCTTTCTTAAAATGATGGTGATCAAAGGCCAATCAAAGAAAGTGGACCATGCTAGAATAGAAACAAATATGCACTATCATTCCTAATATGGACAAGACCTTTGTTGGACTAACTGCTAGCATCTCCCTTTGGGTTTGTGACATGGTTTAACCGCTTCTCATGGATCTTAACTAACGCTTGTATCAGGAATTGAAAGATCAATCTTTTAGTACAATGACAAGGCCAACAATTGGTATCAAAGATGATCATAGGTTTGAACCCTTCGACTGAAGTTGTGGGGGGGAAGGTTGGACTAATTGCCACCATCTCCCTCTGGGTTTGTGACATGGTTTAACCATTTCCTATGGATCTTAATTAACACTTGTATCGAGCATTGCCAGGTCAATTTTTTGGTGCAACGACAAGGCCAACGACCTTAGCATTTTATCTAAAAATGCAGTGCATCACCATGTACGACCAATTGATCCCCAAGGTTCTCAACATCAAAAGGGCCCTTATTACATAAGGGGGCACACCTACATAACCTGAACATCAACATAGTCACCCATCCACCAGCTATAATGAGAAACCTCACACATGGGTGAAAAACAAGAATGCCACCAATGATGTAGTGGTTAATGCCAAGGTCATCATCAGTGCTCCTATGAAAATTAATCAAACACATCATCAACCACAGAAAAATAATCACAATAACATGAAATCCAATGCGATAACCCAACAACCACCCCACAATCATGTCAACAACCTCAATTATCAAGGAGGACCACCTATGCAAAACAAGTATCCCCCCAAGAAAAAAATTATAGGCCTTGGGGAATCAATTGAATCCACCATGAAGAAGTTGGTTAATGAGAACTCCATAAAAATCCTCACTTATGATAATTACTAGGAGCCTCAGGTGAAACCACCCCAGTACAATGAAAATTTACTTTGCGATTATCATAAGCTCAAGGGGAATACAACTGCCAACTGCATGAAACTAAATTTTTTTATCCAAGATCTCATTGACATGAAAAAATCATATATGTTGACCAACTAGTTGGTAATCAAGATCTGAAAATATACATGAATCTAATGGCTGATCACTACTAAGGAAACAATAAAGGGAAGCAAAAATATGGCAATGTGAGCCATGTGTATGAAGGATTTGTCACATGACTTGATGAAATGGTAACTATCGTTAGCATCAATGGAGCCAAAGCGGATTGTGGAGTCACCACATGAAGTGGCAAGGTCACCATTGTCATGACATCACAATCATCTAAGACCCCCACCTCAACTCAGAAATTTGTTCCTAATGCCTACAACATCCTTGACTAGTTAAAAGGAAACCCTACTCAGATCTCCATCATGGATTTACTGAATATTTATGCCACCCACAAGTAAATCCTTGAGGAAGCCTTGGCTACATCCATCATTTCCACAAACCTTGATACAGAGAAATTCCAAGCTATGGTCAGTAACATCACCACTCCAAATCTCCTCACCTTTTTCAATCACGACTTCCTCGCCCAACCATCTCACAACCATGCATTATACCTTGACATCCTGGTTCACAAGAATAAGGTCAAAAGGGTCTTGGTGGATGGGGGTGCAACCCTCAACATTTTTTCACTAAATCTTATAAAGAATCTTAGAATCTTTGAAGATTCCATTGAAAAAGGAAAAGGTATCACAATCAAGGCTTACGAAGATCAAGAAAGATTGTCTCAGGGCACTATCCAACTTCCTATTCAAGTAGGGCCCACTATTATGGAAATTACTTGTCAAGTGGTGGACCTTGATCTACCTTACAACATCCTTCTAGGGCACCCATGGATCCATGGGATGCAAGTAGTTGCATTGAAATTCTATTAGTGCATCAAATTTTCATACCAAAATGAAGAGGTCACAATCCATGGTGATCCTGAGCCTTTCACCTATTTCAAGAATCTGGAATCCAAGTACTATAAATCTCCCCAAGTGTTGAATAACAATGAAGGCCCCTCACTCCATAAATAGACCCAACCAATATAGCGTCCACTTCTGGGACAAAAACACCCTCCATTCCCGACATATCTGACATCAAGGTTATAATCCAAGATAATGGGTGTGGGGAATACAAAATGAAGAAAGGAGCCTTTATGGTATGGGAGTTACCTCAATCCCCTAGATCCCATGGACAGCCGCAACCCACCAATACAACAACTCAAACCTTCAAAGTGGACCCCTCTCAATTCAAGAGTTGGGGAAATCTAGGCCAAGAAATGGTGGATGAGAGAGACATATCCAGTCTCCTCTATCAAGAAGAAATATCTACATCAACACTTCCCATGGATGATGCAAATAGAGGACTCCAACTAATTTTGAGCATGGGCTACAATAGGAAAGAAAGCTTGGGAAAGAGCAACAATGGCCGACTAGAGCCCATCATTGTTGAGAAATGAATGAAAAATATTGGCCTTGGGTGTACCCCTCCAAGTGTAACCATACATGGCCAATGTCTCCTAGTTAGAGTAGTTAGGACAACCCCCTCATTTATCGACAACTACCCTTCAGTTACTTGTGTCTACAGGTCTGCCCTTAGATAACGTCACCTTTGACATCACTGATGTGTGTAGTAGCGATGACGAGGATTCCCTTACTAATGTATCCATGTGTTTTGAAGACTCCTCCCTAGTCATGATCAGCACCTTATCTTTTGAGTTAAACCATCAAATCCATGAGATAAACTTAGTATACCCTGAACTCATCAATTATGACCAACGAGGACCATTGATTTTGGACATGTTTTAAAATGATTTGGTGCTCTCGGAATTTATGGGATTAAATGATACAATACCACATGGAGATCATAAGGTTGTATTTGACATCACACTAGACACTCAAGCCTCTTACGAGGAGACAACTGAATCCTTCAATTACAAAAGTGAGAAATTGAGAATAATCTCAAGGTCCTTGAGTGAAAAACACTTTGTGGCACTCTCTAACCCTAAAATAGTTAAAATAAAGGACACATCCAATAGTGAAAACCTCTTTGAGGCATCGAAGGATGAAGGATTCAATATTTCCCTCAATGCACTTCATCAAGAAAAATCAACAGTCCTAGTAGAACTATGCAATCCCATCAACTTGGGAATAGAGGAGCTACCACACAACTTTCTATGCTAAGTCACTCCTCACAGAAGAACAAGAACTCTTAGCAACATTACTGAAAAAAATAAAGGTAAAATTTGCATGGACTTATGTTGGCATGCCTAGGCTTGATCCAGAGCTAGTAATTCATCACTTGGTTGTATATCCTGAAGCAAAACCTATGAGACAAAATCTCAAAAAGATGAATCCCCAAACAACCTTGCTAGTCAAAATGGAATTGCAGAAACTCCTAGATGCAGGTTTCATATGCCCAATTAATTATCCAAAGTGGGTGTCAAATCTAGTACCTATTTCAAAACCCATTGGGGCCATCCGCATCTGCATCGATTTCAGAGACTTAAACAAAGCATGTCCTAAGGATGAATTTCCACTACCCAACATCAACATGATAGTGGATATGATTACTGGACACAAGATGCTATCACTAATGGATGATTTTTTTGGATATAACCAGATCATGATAGAAAAAGAGGACCAGCACAAGACAAAATTCACATTCTATGGGGAACCTACTACTGGAATATGATGTCGTTTAGGTTAAAGAATGCAAGAGCAACTTATCAGAGAGCCATAACACTAATATTTCATGACATTATTCATAAAATGGTGGAAGATTATTTCAATGAAATATTGGCTAAATCAAGGCAAAGACAGGACCACATATCAACTTTGAGCTCCATTTTTGATAGGTTGGAAAAGTACAAAGTCTACCTCAACCCAAAGAAATGCATATTCAAAGTAAAATCAGGCAAGCTCCTGGGGTATATCCTATCAATGAGAGGAATCAAGGTAGATCCCACCAAAATCAAGGTGATCCTCAAAATAGAAACACCTAGGATACTAAAGCAACTAAGAGGTCTACAAGGAAGGCTCTAGTCTATCTGCAGATTCATAGCACGACTAGAAAACAAACAGATCACATATTCTCATCTACTCCACAAGGGGGTAGCATACAAGTGGGATAACAAATGTGACCAAGCATTCAAAAAAATCAAGGAATACCTACTCACACCACTAGTTCTAATGTTGCCAATTCTAGGAAAACCATTTATCCTATACATATCAGCAAAAACAACAACTCTCGGTGCTCTCTTAGACCAACATGATGAAAATGAAAGGGAGAGGACTATATAGTATATCTGGAGGACTATGGTAGGAAATGAGGTAAAATACACATCTATCGAGAAAGCATGTCTATCAGTCGTGTTTGCAACCCAAACCTTCAGACACTACATGTTGGCACATCAGATCAAGCTAATTGTAAAAATTGATCCACTCAAGTACCTACTTTCCAAAGAGACTCTCAAAAGATGGACAAATAAGTGGGTTATAATCTTAATAGACCATGACATTGAATATGTAGAGTGCAAGGCCATCAAAGGACAAGCAATTGTGGATTAATCAGTGGAGGCACCTATATATGCAAATAACCCACGTATCTCAGAGTTTCTTGATGAATAAATTTTTATCCTAAGTACGGTGGACCATTGGAAGATTTATTTTGATATGTCATACACACAACATGGGTCGAGTATTGGAATCTTCTTCATAATTCCACAAGGTGATTACATACCAAAATCCTACAAGTTGTCATTCCCATGCATGAATAACATAGCAAAATGTGAGGCTCTTGTCATAGGGCTAAGGATTGCAGTGCAGTGGTAGATTATGGCTCTTAGGGTATATAGAAACTCTTAAATCATAATCAATCGAGTAAATAATGAATATTAGACAAAGGATGATAAAATGACTCCATACAAGAAATTGGTGGAGAGCTTCAAGGAGTAATCATTGATATTACATTTAAGCAGCTACCTAGAGCAAACAATAGAGCAACAGACGCAATGGCTACAATTAGATCACTCTTGGAAATCCCATAAAATGTCCCAAAATAGGAATTCCTTGTAGACCGGCTTCTCATACCAAAATTCAAAGTACCAATGTCTGAATTCATGTGTGAAATCATTGGTCCCTGTGATCCCTGGTATCATGACATTTACACTTACTTGAGAATAGCAGTCCTTCCTGTTGACATAACCTCAAACTTTAAATGAGC
The DNA here is from genome assembly GCA_007115665.2 of Sequoiadendron giganteum. Lineage (NCBI taxonomy): Eukaryota > Viridiplantae > Streptophyta > Pinopsida > Cupressales > Cupressaceae > Sequoiadendron > Sequoiadendron giganteum. Next base: position 213,190,355 of record CM021101.1, read on the forward strand.
CTTCACCAAGAATTCAACCCGCTTTGTCATCTTAAGATAAACCCTCTACCATAAGAGCATCGAAGGGACCTTACTACATTTCCTAAATACTAAGGAAGCCCTGACTACTCTAACTAAGGTACACAACAAAATTTTTGGTTCGCACTCGAGTGGTATGACTTTGGCTAAGAAATTATCAAGGATAGGATATTATTGGTCCACAATGGAAAGAGACACACATGAATTTGTTAGAAGATGATGGTAGTGTCAGTAGCATGGGGACATCATGCATGCACCATCTGAGGAGCTTCATCCCATTGTTACACCTTGGACCTTTTCATAGTAGAGGCTCGATCTCATCAATAAAATTACCCCACCTCATCCAAGGGCCATAAATTCATCATAATTTCCATAGAGTACTTTACAAAGTGGGTCAAAGCCATTCCCATGACCTACATAACTAGAAATCAGATATCTAAGTTTATCTTGAACTATCTAATTTATCGATACAATGTCCCCCAAGCCATTATCTCAGATAATGGGACACCTTTCAAAAATTAGGATATCTGTGACCTTTTCCAAAGATTCAACATCCAACATCACTTTTCCACTTCATATTACCCTCAAGGAAATGGCCAAGTAGAGGCCACCAATAAAAATATTTTGAAAATCCTTAAGAAAATAGTCAATGATGTTGATTGTGACTAGCATCTGCAACTAAATCCTACCTTATGGGCCTACTACACCAGCATTCACACATGAACATGAGAAAACCTATTCTCCTTGGTCTATGGATCAGAAGCCATTCTCCCTAAGGATATCACTGCAAAATCTCATTACAGATGAGGAATATTGGGTCTCACGACTAAATGAGCTAGAGTTACTGGATGAATGGTGCATGGATGCCCTAAATCACTTGCAAGTCTATTAGAATCACCTCAAAGGTAGCTACAACAAGAGAATCAGGAGGCGAACCTTCCAAGTCAAAAAACTAGTATGAAAGGAGAATTAGAAGAACCTACCAAATCTAGAGAGAAAAGGAAAATTTGAGCCCAATTGGTTGGGATCATTTTTCATCACGGTGAGCTATAATTCAGGGGCATATCAGTTATCAACACTAGAAGGCGAACCTCTATAGGAGCCCATGAACAACTCCCATCTCAAAAACAATATTCTTGATATTTCAAGGTATAGAACCAAAAACTACAAAAAAATTAGAAAATGTCTTGAAAAAATGGTTACCCTAATGAAAACTTGGAAAATAGGCATCTTGGTGACAACAAAAAAATCAAAAAATATAAAAATCCAAGAAAATTAGAAAAAGGATTAAAAACAGTAAAGAAAAAAATCATCCTCTAGTGAAAACCACTTTGGTGGCACTTTGGGAAAGTATCTTGGTGAAAACCTAGAAAACAAGTGCCAAGTCTAAATAAAACACTCTCCATCCACTTGGATCTTCATGGATTATTCTACACACTCACTTATCCATTCATCCATCGCATTCCATTTATCCTTCCACCATTTTTTCACATCTGTACCATAGCTTGATCTTGTGTTTGTATCATGTTCCACCCTAGTACTACTTGGCATATTCCAAAGGTCAGTTTTTCCTACCTATATTGAAGTAGTCTATTGCACCACATTGGGGGACTATTCTTATACCTGCATCGAATTGGATTCGTGTATATTCTTGCGATCTTCTTTAAAACCAAAAAAAAAAAAAAAACATTAAAAAAATCCAAAAACATCCAAATCATATCAAAATCCAAAACATGTCAAAACTCTAAAAAATTAAAAATAGAGTCATAAGTCAAACTATGTCATCTCTAATCTTGAACGTAGGAAAGGTTGATCTTTGATCATCCCTCAAGATACCCTAGGTTAGTCCTTTAGGAATCCATCATAATAAGTTGGCAATTCATCATTTGTTTATATCTTCATCTTGTAAATTGGTCAAGTCGTCAGTCAAACTACATGGTATCTACGTGTATAACTTAGGCAAGGATAATCTATTGATCAGCTCCTTAGACCCCTAGGATAGGTCTTTAGGTTAGTCTTTTTGTCATAAATCTCGAGAGTACCAAAAAAATTGAAAAAAAAACCAAAAATCAAAACAACCTCAAAACATTCAATAAACACCAAAAACATCCAAATATTTGAAAAACCCAAAATGGTGCATTTGTTTCATGTCACTTTCACCCAAAATAATCATCACTCATAATAAATCATCATCATTTTCATTCTTTGGTAAGTCAGTCGGAAGAAAGTCTATCATGTTTAAAGCTAAAAGCTCAATCATCAAAATCTCAAGTCTAGGTTAGTAAGTTAGCAAGTTGGTAAAATCGAAGTATCAATAGCTTATCATCTAGTCAATCTCATCATCACCTTATTACAACATGTCCTAGGATGCATCCTTCCTAGAATGGACATCAACATCATGCATCATCGTAGTTTAGTCTTGGCTAGCGGTACAAAGAACATTAGCTTGTTTGTTTACTTTATCTTGATCTTTTTGACTTATCTTATTTTGTGCTCATTCCAAGACCTCTTAATGATGCCCAATCAAAAGTTTTAGAGAGAAAGGAATGGGGTGATGATCATTATAGTTTTTTCTTCTATGTGTGTTGAATGTTCTTGTAATATAACTTGTTCATGCGTGCTTTGTTTGGTTTGTAGGGAAGGTGTTTTAGATTTTTTGTTGACCACATAGGAAGGCTTGATTTTCTATGTTTTGGTTCAAAATGTTTAGAATATCTAAACTGCATTTTGAATAATGTTTTTTATGTCAAGTGTGAACAAGAGTTCTCTTATTTGATTGTCGAGTCAAAGTCCTTCACACTGGGTGCAACACCATCCTAGTTCTTTATACCTTGATGCATCATACCTATGTCTATTATCAAACATAAGGAAAGTTATTCTCTTTATCTCTCCCATCCTTGGATAATAAATACATCATCATCATTCATCATATCATATCTAATAAAGTCTCAACAACTCATAAAATTATTGGACTTCTGCATCTTCTTGGATTCAAGGGTTGACCCCTCTCATTCTTCTATTCTCTTTCATGCTAACGTAGTATCATTTTATCAATGCATCCACCCTGCATCCACACTTTCATCCTACATAATCAAATCATATCATCATAGGACAACATCATCCATCTCATCCATCTCACATGCATTGCATCATCATTTAAGCTGTTTAAAATAATATAGATTTGTTATTATTAGCATCTTACAAACATCTCATTTGCATTACCATATAGATCTATTAGTCTAAGCATCCATAAATCCATATTGAACCTCTTTGTCACTATCTTGACCCTCAAATTGAACGTTTCACTCAATCTCTCGAGCAGGAAATGTACCAATGTACTTCTTTCCACTAGGGCATCTGAAAAAAATAAAAATAAAAAATTAATTTCGATCTCGGTAGTATCATTATTTGAACCAATGCAACATGTACATTGCTTCAAAGAAGGGAAAAATGTAAGCACGTAAAATATACATGGACCTAATATAGAATCACTAAATTCATTGTGTCCTTAATTATCCTTCTTCAAACCATTTTAATCAAATAATCTTTATCTAATTAAAAATCATCATCTTTCCTCTTTTAATTAAATCAATCTTTATTAGATAAATCAACTTTATCTAATTAAATATATCATTCTATTTAATTAAATCAAATTCTTCTATGTAATTAAATAAATCAATTTTATTTAATTAATATCTTGAAGTTCCTTCATTTAATTGAATAAATCCAAATATTTGATTAAATCTCTAATGTTCTTTATCTTCTCATTTAATTTAAATAAATCCAAATATTTAAATTGAATGTCACAATCAACTAACCTCTATTAATATTAATCAAATCCTGATTAAAACTAATTATAATCCATGCCACATCCTCTAGATAATGCAACTTGCACAATAAATCATTTATTTTGATTTATTAAATCTATATTTTCCCTCACAAGGCATATTCCCAAGGATTATTCCCTCATTAACTTCATTTTTTTGACTTTCTTTTCCAAACAAACTTCCCCCCAAATCTCTCAACCATATGCATTTAGTGCTATTTTCAAATTTCAAACTCACCTAATAAGAATTTACTTGCACAAAGACCAAAATGTGCTCACCCTTCATCATCTCACATCTTGAAAAGTGGCATGTATCCATTGGTTTAAGATTATTCCCACATTCATCTACTTTTCCTCTTCTTCTCTCAATCTCATCTATAAATTCTAGGCTTTTCTTCTCATTTTGGATCCACAATTTGAGCATTCTTATTATAGTCATTTGGAGTTCATCGTTTGTTTATCATCATCTTGAGGCTTATCAAGGATTGGGAAAGGGATCCTTTACATATCAAAGGTGCACCAATCAACTATGGAAAAGGTATGCACCATGTTTTTCATGCTCTCAATTAGATTATCTTGTTATTTTGTTTACAATGTGAAACATGTTGGATTATTTCATAGGAATACTACTTTATTTTCTTGTTTCAAATTTACATCATGCTAATGTGTGTGGTATAGTTTAAGCATGCAGATTTTTGTTGTGTTTACAGAAATAGATGTCCACTCAACAAAAACTATAGCTAATATTCAATGTCATAATTAGGAATAGTTTTTTGGCATTCAAGGCAATCCAAAAACCATCTCTAGAGACTCTTGAAGGGCAAGGGAAATTTTAGACAGATCTAACAACAACAGCTTGCACTTAGCTTCAAAGTTAATTCTTACAACTTTGATTATTGTTGTTTTCATTCTTGTTTCTATAATTATAGGTCTAAGTTTTAATAAGAATAGTGAAAACAAATGAGTTGTATGTGATACAATTGATAACAGAATTGATAGTCATTACAGTAGAAGACTCATATTGCAACATGTAAAGGTCTTTTGTTGACATTTGCAATAAGCTTGTTGTAGCCTCATCAAAAGAAATAGCCCAAATCTCGCCCGTGTGGTCTTCAATATTTAGCTGCAATAAATATCAAAAGTCAAAATCAACTATTGTTGTCTGGAATTTAGGGCAGAACCATTTATTTTGCATGGATTCTTCACACTTTTTCTTGGACTATCTATCATTGGCCTGCAATGGACATGCAACATAACATAATGCATCAATTTTTATATATTTTAATGTTTCCTTGAGAGTATCCTACAAACTTTCTAGCAAGCCAAGGTAGTGATCCAAGATATATCGAATGCTGACTCTCCCATTTTCCAAAGAAACCTTTCGAGAGATCATCTGAGTGGGATCAATAACACGTGGCTCAATATTTCCTCGTTGGGTCAAGGGTTGTGCTTCTGGGATGTTAGGATTTATGTATATAGAAGAGTCCCTATGGTTGTATTTAGTACCGTTCCATTGAAATACCCAACACATGCATTTTTAACAAGGATGACAACCGAAGGAGGGTTGCACAACCTTTCTAGCTCGTCACCCTTTACTTCCCAATTTGAGTCCCACAGATTAATATCGATGCAAAAGGATGAAAAATCATTAAGTTTAACAGTTCTATGAATTATTTCAGATTGATCCTTTCTTTGTATAGACGATATCTTTTCCACATGCACCACAGTCCCAATAATATCAATCAAACTATTATTGCTACAATTTGTAATTTTGTTAATTGGGGTGAATTTAAATACTTTCTCTAGCATAAAGGCCTCATCATCATAGAATTTCAACATTGAGTTTTGATCCAAAATGATTTCCATGTGGTTGTTCAACTTACTAAATTTCCTATATGCTTGTCTCACTAATCCCTTTGACACATAATAAGTATGACCTACCTCAACCTATCATAATTCTATTCTTCTATGTAATTAAAATAAGTGATTCGTATTTCTATTCCCTTACTATCAATAATGTCAAAAATGAATACTTGGCCCTCGTGTCCCTATTTGTTGTAATGATGCATGTCCCTTTTCATTGTTACCCAACCTTTTATTGTTTATTTGGCATAGTAAACATTTATCCCTTTAACAGGATTGATATTTCTAGGAGTATTTTTTTATCTTGGGGATGTATTTATCCCAAATGTTGAAGCTTCTTTGGATGGGGAGGGTGAGCCATAGCCAGCTATTTGTTCTTCTTGATCTCTAAACAAATATATAGGTTTTCCAAGTAGGTGGCAATCTAACATTTTGACATCTAAGGACAATATGACAATTTCCCTGTAATCAAGTGAACATTAAACACTTTTAAAGACAGTCTCCACTAATAAGAAAGCATAAAACAATTACAAGTAGTGCAAAACAATATCTAACCTTGTTTCCCGTAGCTTCCAATAAAAATAGTTGGTCAAGCACAAGATGGAACCTATTTCCAATGCCCCTGTCAATAAAAGGTCATTGTATTTTGCAGGAAAAGTACCTATTTTCATTTGGGCTCCATCAAAGAGGATGACTTTGTAGTGGTCAACTAGGCTTTGATCGCCTCCTATTTTTTGAAAAGACATTAGTTGGAGAACCGAAGATGGGACATCTCCAGTATCAATAGATCGTATTGCATGTGCTATCAAGGCTGGATGCATATTTGTATCCTACAAGCCAGTTTCACTCAAGAAAGTAGAAGCAATGAGATATTGATGGTTGTGACACAAGTCTTGAAGCAAACAACAAAATCAACACATTTGAAAACTGTATTGTTCCCCCCCCTAACACATAGGTGACTCCCAAATGGCTAAAAAATCGAAAGGAAAAGAAAAGATGAAGATTTTGAATATAAATTAGTTAAAATATATATCACAACAACTATTAATTTAAATGAAGCATATTCACAGTCCATTCAATGCACATGAAAAAGTATCAATTTAATTTTCAGTAGCAAGAACAAAACAAGGAACAGACTTACAAGACTCCTACTTGAGGATTTTTCATTAGCCTGGGTAGAGCCAAAGTCCACTGACATTGTTGGGGTTGCTCTTTTAAAAGATGAGAGTTGCAATGTCAATGGCTAACTACAAGCTCTATGACCTCAAAACACAACATGATCTCTCAATTTTTTTGCATAGACATCAACAATATGACAACATAGGATTAATAAAAATAAATGGTTGAATGATTCATACAACACTTAATATACCATTTATTATTCCATGTTTTTTGTTTCATCTTTTTAATATTTTAATTTTTTTTATATAGACATCAACAATACAAGGGAAAAGAAATAATAATGAAGAAGGCTTCAATGTTGTCTACAATAGCTAATATACAATATATCATACGAAGAATGCCCTGACAAGGTTCAAAGAAATAACATCTATTTTCAAAAAGAAATAAACTTTGGGAAGAGTGTGCAGGTACATTGTTTACATATGCTTTGAAATACATACATATGTACACATAGGAAAATTTAATATTTTTTCATTTATGGTTTGAGTTCTTTGCACATGGCTGCAACACAATAAAATAGTTTGTGTTGTTTTCCATAACGCATTGTTAGTTATAGTTCTCTAGCTTTGGCTATATCATTTCATTCAATACATAATTAAATAGTAAATTGTATAGAGCTTATGTTATTATCCAAAAGATATTCTTGACTATCATTGCCACTCATTTTATTTTCCCCATGTACAAAAATCTACAAATGTGGTATTAAATACAAAAAACATTATTATACAACACTTAAAATACAGCTTATGATTCCAAGTATGTGTGAAGACAATAAACATAGGCATCACTATGTATCAATTTTCTTTGCATCCACTATGACATAAATATATTCCTAGACATAGGGGAATACACTGTCCATTAGTACAATCAAATATTTCTACAATTTTCAACAAGGCATTGTTGGTTGTCGTTTTGTCGCTTCACCAGCTACAACAACTATGAGCAAGGAGATAATTTATTTGTGAAGGCCCATGTTCAATCATACATTGTCAAGCTACTATCTAGTTGGAAGGAGGTTTTTTTTGGGGTTTCATACATGGGTTTGTAGTTTGAAAAGCAATCCAAAAGTGTTGGTTGTGATAATTTATTACCAATTTTTTGCAGAGATTGAAGAAAACAAGAAAAAAGGACAAATCATGTGGGAAGAGGTACAATTGAACCAAGTAGGAAGAGGTGCAATTGGAAAAAACCCTCTGTATTTCCATTTGTTCTCATATATACTTGTAGACATGGTTTTATAAATGTATATATATACATATACATATACATATACATATATAGAAGCATGTATGCATGAAATTCAATGTTCGTAATGCATACAATAGCTTGTTACAGTTTTGTGTACATAAATGTCTCAACAATACATTTGTATCCATGAGTGTTTTTGTATGTACATACATTTTCTACCTATATCTTTCAAGATATGCATCTATGTCTATATGTATCTTTGGCTGTCTACTGTCAACGTAGGCAACACAAAGATAGCCAACAATGCCGTATTGAGAAGACGATGAACTGTTTGATTACTTTGCAAGTATTTTTAGTAGATATAAACCATACAACAAAAACTAAAGTATCTCTTCCTTTTGTTGTATTTCGTTGTTATTTTTCTCTATGTAGGCATATATGTATGCAAAATAGAACATATAAAACATTCATATATACTCATCCCCCTGATGCCACATACAATATGTTGAAAAACACTCTAAAGCTAGGAAAATAGCATAAATTATTGTATCACTTCAGCTCTAGCTATATTGTTTCATTTTTGGTTCATAATTCAGTAGTGAAAATTAAATTGTGTCACCAAAAAGTATTGCCTTTGACACTTTTCACTCATTTGGACCCTTGCCTATGGATTTTGGACCAAAATAACCCATTTTCATCATCATTTATAGGCCCCTATGATTCCTTATTGTGCATCCCAAGGCTTAATTTGATCAAATATTTGGTAAAATTATCATATAAACCCAATTTCTTCACTCTCAGACTATCCAATTGGCAAAATGGCCCTTGTAGGACTAGGTCACCCATCTGGAAAAACTAGTCCTATCTAGGTGAACTAGGTCACCCAAGATGGTGACCTAGTCCCACTAGAGCTATTTTTGGGGTTGTGTGTAGGATAAGTTAGGGTTTTGGTTCATTTCTCCTTCTTGTCGACCTTGAGGATCAAATAACGGATGTTTTTAGGTGCATCTCCTATAAATAAGCCTAAAAACCATAATTTCTCTTACACGCACTCATTATTCACAACTCTTCACTCCTCATCCACTCCTTCTCAAGAAAGCTAGGGTTTGCATCCTAGGTCATCAAGAAATCTTTTGCTGAAACATTCAAGGGCTGAATTATTGCAGAAACTCAAGATCTATCTCCATACAAGGTACTAAATCTACTATTCCATATTCCATGATTTCTTGTCTTATTTCATCATTTTATTTGATTATCTACAAAGGGGTTTGACCAAAGCAAACCCCTATATCCTAACATCCAATATTTTATTTTTCCTTCTTTGTGTGTGTTTGCAGATTTAGGTATTTTGTAGGTTTGGAGGTCATTCAAGAATGGGTTGAAGACTTGTTCAGGAAATCTCTTTGTTAGCTAGGGCATAGCATCCACAAAAGGACTCCTATAGGCCGAGTTTTGGAGTTCCAGATTCAAGAAATTACCAAGAGAAGAAGGGCATGTTGAGGTATACAAATTCACCCTTCAAATCTTCTAAAAAGGAAAAAGGGACATTCCCACAAGTTGTGGCGACCTAGTCCTAGTGTACCTATTTACCAAGGATTTTTGCAGATTCAGATAACCATTTGGCTAAAACAAGCCTCAAGTCAGTTTCTTGAAATCACCCAAAAAAGGACTAGGCCGCCCAACTTGGCGCAAGTGTCGTATTAGACATAAATATCAATATTTCTAGAATTTTAGAGTTCCCCCAAATCTGCACAACACTTCTAGGTACACATTTCTAGTTTTACAACTTTTTTGGTTGTTTTATAAGCTTTCTTAGATCATTTAGTATAAATTCTGCATATCTTAATGTTTTTTCATACATCTTTCATTTTTTTAGGTTTTGTATTAATACTTAGTCTCTTTTATCAATTCTTTACATTTGAATCATTGCATTTAGACACATTCTACACACACCACCCCTTAAACCCCATCAAACCCCCAATCCTTTGAATGTAACCCATGCATTTTGGCCCATCTTTCTCCTTTTAGGTGAAAAACCCTAGAAGCATAAGAAAGTATTAAGGTTTCAAAATCTATGTTACATTTTGGTGAACCTAACTTTCAAATACCTTTGTATCTAAATTAGAGTACATTCTCATCCTAGGTTTCCATAGCATTACATTATGCATTGATTAATTTGCATTCGAGGGTTTTAAAATTTTGCATTAGTGAAAAGCTCATTTAGGTTGCATTTTTCCATATTAAATCATTCAAACTCATCAAAATTCTACATTTTCATTTTAGTTCTACTTCATACAACCCAGACACCATCAAAATCAAACAAAAAATTCAGAAAATTCTTAAAACAATCACTAGGAGGACTAAGTCGCCACTCTGGGTGACCTACTCCCTTTAGGCCCTTGAATCTGCCATTTATAAGGCTAAAAAATTTGTTTTTAGGCTTATGTTTTTTTCATTTATCCATCTATATGAGTGGGTTGTCTTTCTATTACATACATTTTACTTAATCTAGCTCAATTTGACTCGTTTCATTAATTGCCTAAATTTCACTTTGCATTCACCACATTTTATTTTCAATATAATTAGTAAATTACACTATCTATAATCAGAAAGTTACATTTTAGCCTGTCTTTATATTTCATTTTAAGTTTGCATAGCTTCTATTTCATTTCATAGAATTCATGCCAATTACAATTTTGTAATTTTATTTTTCTACATTAGTTATTAGCTCATTTAGATAAAATTCATTACAACATGAAAACAACACTTTAAAAATATCACATGCACCCACTCACACCCTTCTTAATCCCTTTAGTAGTGATGAATTTTCCATGTTAGATGAAGCCCTTGATGAATTCATCTCTTCTAGCTTATCCACTAAAAAATTTCCACAAGAGGTTACAAATATTGATAATCCTGATACTCATAAAAAAATTTCTCCTGATATCTCTCCCATTGGTGATGCGGGTATCTTGCAACAAGAAGATACAATCATTAATGATAATGATTTTCTTTCTTGTCCTCCTCCTCCTCCCTCTTGCAAATATATTATAACACACAAAGCTAAAATTTTTGTTACTACCTTATCTAGTCTTCAATCATCTCCCAACACCTCCCCTATTTGTTATCATGCTTTAATAAATAAGGTTATGTTGGTATCACACAATCTAATGATTGAGATTTATAGCACTATTTATCTCCTTCCTAATATTCCTCACATTTGGAAGGGTCTATTTGAACAAAATAGTCCAATCATTGGTAACCATCTAATTCCTAGTTATCCTTCTCTTAATGCCTACTCTATGTGCGATGAAGCTACTTCACCAACTCTCATCATGCCATGTGACAAACCTACTATTTGTCAATTTCCATAAAGTTGTCCTCCTAGTATAGATACTATGACATAAGAGAATGACACCTTAGAAGAAACAAATGCAATCATCTACAATCACAACACTCAACTTTCCCCTTCTCTGAATATCTCTCCTATTCATGAAGAAGATATTATGATGGACCAAGAAACTTCCACCATGGATCATTCCCTTACTTGCAATGAAGTTAATAGTGTAGAACCAAACAATGAATTTCCCAAACATCTTGTTTTTAGTTCTCCTAAAAAATATCCTATTAAGGAAGGTATCATGGTGGAAGGAAAAAAATGGTTGCACTCCTTTCAAGCAATACTACTGTGTCTTCCTTGGGTAATAGTAAAACAATGACACTCAATTGCCCTTTCTTAGAGATACATCAACCCAAGCCCACTAAGGTTATGCATATGCAAGTGCCCCTTAGATACCCATTTACTATTGGACCTCCTAAGAATCCTTTAATCCTTCACTCACTTAAGAACAATGTCTCACACCACCCAATTCACAATGACATTACTCACCTCTACAAAAAAGTGTATACTATGAAGTCCAACTTTGCTGAAACTTTGTTTCCCCATCCACATTAATAACATTAGTTTTTTCTCCAATTTTCCTTGTAATAGTTGTAGGGTCATATAATAGTCACTATTGCATGTTTTTCATCCCTCATGAGGAGAATCATACCATCATCCATCCCAGGCTCACCTTTGTCCTGCACTAAGTGGGGGCAAGGGGTTCGTTATCCTTTCTCCCTCATATGTCACTTGTCGTCATCTCTTTGTACTAGTCATTAACCTTCCATTAAATTATAAGAGCAAGCTTGGGACATGGACGACATGTCTTAAGATGACTCACATGTGACATACTACCCCTTTTCATGTAGTAGCTTACTTCGGAAACATATGACTTAAAATAGAGATTTATCAATTATCTCTCATCTTATTTCCTTCTCCTTGGCTACTTTAAAGAAATTTCTCATAGTAATGGTAATAGCAACCACTTTAAAGTGGGGACATACCTAGACGACATCTTTTTACAAAAATTTCATGGCGTGATTTCTCTTTTTCTTGTGATGTGTCCTCTTCTCGATGGTGTCATTGGGTTTGATGCCTTCCAAGAGTGTATGATCTTCAGAAGTGGCCTAATCTGAATGAGGCATCCCATGGATAATGATCTGACACCTTGACTTTTCCTCTCTTGGAGACATTAGGCACAATGCTCCCTAAGAATAAGACCTCACATGAACAAAGCAAAATCCCGTTCAACAAAATCTTCACATAGCATTCAAATTCAAAAACATTTACAAAAGCATTGTGGTGCCTTATCAAAGTTATCAAGTGAGGTAAATTTGGTATGGTTAGTATAATGGGAAGTCGACACACTAGCATGACTTTCTCATTATATGGTTGGAAGTTGACACATTGGCATGAATTTCTGACTAAACCACTTCTTTGGGATAACTCACCCCGTGGTTGACTTGATGTTTTGTGGCCCCAGAGTGAGCTCATCTTTCCCACCTCATTCTTATATCTTTTAGTCCTCATCATTGCATGATCATGTATCGTTCTTTTCTGCATATCATGCACACTTAAATGTCTTCTTGCATTGATGTCTTTTTGGCTTAGAATCCCAAATCCTAGGGGCTTTAGGACCTCCTTTTTCTTTCTCATTCTTCACCATCTCCACTTGGATACTTTAGTGTGAGTTTGAAGCAAGTTCATCCTCTCACTAAAGTGGGGGCCAAATGTGTCACCAAAAAGTGTAGCCTTTGACACTTTTCACTCATTTGGACCCTTTCCTATGGATTTTGGACCAGAATAACTCATTTTCATCATCATTTATTGGCTCCTATGACCCCTTAATGTTCATCCCAAGGCTTCATTTGATCAAATATCTAATAAAATTATCATATAAACCTAATTTATTCACTCTCAGACTATCCAAATAGAAAAATGGCCCCTATAGTACTAGGTCATCCATCTAGGTGAATTAGTCTTGTCCAGGTGGACTAGGTCACCCAAGGTGGTGACCTAGTTCCATTGGAGCTATTTTTGGGTTGTGTGTGGGAGAAGTTAGGGTTTTGGTTCATTTCTCCTTCTTGTCAGCCTTAAGGATCAAATAATAGATCTTTTTAGGTGCATTGCCTATACATAAGCCTAAAAAACCTAATTTCTCATTAGACACATTGATTATTCACAACTCCTTACTCCTCATCCACTCCTTCTCAAGCAAGCTAGGGTTTGCATCCTAGGTCATCAAGACATATTTTTTTGAAACATTCAAGGGTTGGATTGTTGTATCAACTCAAGATCTATCTCCATGGAAAGGTACTAAATCTACTATTCCAAATTCCATGCTTTCTTTTCTTATTTCATCATTTTGATTTGATTATCTACAAAGGGGTTTGGCCAAGGAAAACCCCTATATCCTCACATCCAATATTTTCTTCTTCCTTCTTTGTGTGTATTTACAGATTTTGGTATTTTGTAGGTTTGGAGGTTAGTCAAGAATGGGTTAAATACTTCTTCAAGGAATATCTTTGTTAGCTAGGTAAAACCATCTACAAAAAGACTCCTACAGGCTGAGTTCTACAGTTACAAATCTGAGAGATTAATTGGGGAAGAAGTGTAGGTTGAGGTATATAGATTCCCCCTTTGAATATTTTGAAAAGGAAAAAGTGACATTCCCACAAGTTGTGGTGATCTAGTCCTAGTGTGCCTATTTTCCAAAGATTTCTATGGATCCGGATACCCATTTGGCTAAAACAAGCCTCGGGTTAGTTTCTTGAAATCACCTCGCAAAAGGGCTAGGTCACCCAACTGTGCACAAGTGTCCTGTCAGACATAAAAAATTAATATTTCAATAATTTCAGAGTTCCCCCAAGTCTTCAAAACACTTCTAGGTACGCATTTCTATGTTAACAACTTTTAGTGTTGTTTTATAAGCTTTCTTAGATCATTTAGTATAAAGTGTGCATATCTTAATGTGGTTTCATACATCTTGCATTTTCTAGGTTTTGCATTAATACTTAGTCTTTTTTATTAGTTCTTTACATTCAAATCATTGCATTTAGACACATTCTACAAACACCACACCTTAAACCCCATCAAAGCCCCAATCCTTTGAATGTAACACATCCATTTTGGCCCATCTTTCTCCTTTCAGGTGAATAACCCTAGAAGAATAAGAAAGTATTAAGGTGCCAAAATATGTGTTACACAAACAATATAGCCTATTTAATAGCCTCTTACTAAGAATGAAACAAAACACCCTAATATAGATAACAACAATCACCAATTTCACATGGAATCAATGTTGTTTGCATCTGCTATGACATACATATATATCTGTCTATACAACCCATACATTGCCCATCACTTTAATTGATAGTTCCAATAACAAGACTATTTTATTGGTTTTTGAAAGAGGGTTGAGCTAAATTTGAAGTAAGCAGGTAGAGGTGTTGGTGGAGGTGCATATTGGAAAAATCCTTTTTAAAGTATTTGAAAAATAGTTCATGTTATTTTCCATAGACCATTTTTCATTGTTGTTCTCTTGCTTAGGGTGTATTATTTGTTTATGTTGTCTATGAAGCCACGATGGTTGGAAGGAAATTTTTTTTTTTTTGTGTTGGATTGCTGTTGTGGATTGTTGTGGGTATGTGCAGGATCATAATGGAAAAAATAGGCCCTTAAGTGGCAAAAAATTCAAAAAAATCAGAGTTAGGCAACTTGACATAAAAATTTGAATAAGTTATCTATATTATTTCAAAAATATGCAAGAATAGAATATGTATAAAATTGAATGTAGTTTCTAAACTACTGGGTTTATTTTTTATTTTTTAAATCTATTTGGTGAAAATTTCCAATTTCAATGCAGTAGCACTTAAATTTCAGGGAAAAAATAAGAAGTAGGTGTCTGTTTGACCACCCTAACCACAATAAAATGATTATATTTTTTTATAAGATTTTAGATTTGAGTAGAGGACTCATGCTCCGATGTGATGCATATTTTTTATAAATTTTTTCCAAAGTAAATAATTAATTATTATTTTTTTATTAGAAATTTTAAAAAATATAAAAACTCGTATGTCTGACCACCTTAACTTGGTCAAAAATTCATGAAACTCATTTTTTTTTTCTAATCCTATAGTATGCAAATCATAGAATGTGATGCATGTTTCGGATTCACAAAATGTGATACTATTTTAAATCTATGGATTTTTTTCAATCAGCCTATTAATTAGGAATTTAGTCGTAATTCAAATAGAAAATTAATAATATTTTTTTTAAATTCAAATTAAAGAATAATTTATATTGGTGGAAAGATGAGAATCTCTTTTAAAATCCCTTTTTGTTTCATCAATTTTTGGTAAAAAAATGGTCATCAGCCACATACCCTACACATACCCATCATATCGCCACTTTTTGGCCCATCATGTTCCTACACATACCCTTGTGTTTTGTGGGATTTTCCATCTAGGTTACTGTTGAAGGCAACATAGTTTTGAAAATAGTTTATGTCATTTTCCAAAGACCATTCTTGATTGTAGTTCACTAGCTTAGGGTACAATTTTTCATTTATTGAATTAGTATAGTCACGAAGGATGGAACGCAATATATTCTTTATTTTTTTCTATTTGATTGTTACTATGAATTGCTGTGTTTTATGAATTGTTGTGTTTGTGTGGGTTTTTCCATCTAAATCACTATTTAGACCAATACACTTCCTTTTAAGATTTGAGTTTTACGCTGAAGGTTTTCAATGGGTTTATCACTGTCAAATTTTGATTATTGTATACTTTTCGTGTAGTGGCAATGGTTGTAAGTAACACTTTCTATTTAAATCCTTGGAAAATATAGCGAATGTCTATGAAATTTTAAATAAGCCATCATTGCATGTGGATTTGTGGATTTACCTTCTATCAAAGGTGTAAGCAAGAAGGGAAAGATTTTTGTATAGATGCAAGTGCAATTATCTTTTATGGAATTTCTGTGAAGATGGTTGGAGCCTATTTTTTGTTTTTTGCATGGCATAATTGCTCTATGCTTTCCATGTACTTGTGATGGTTGTAAAAACACCTACCATTTTAAACCTCAGGGAACACAACAAATTTCTGCAAAATTTCCAACAAGGCATTGTTGGGTCTCATTCTCTTGCTATACCTGCTATCAGAGATGTGAGCGAGGAGGGTAAGCTTCTATGAGGCTGAAAGTTGGATCAAGTGTTGTCTAGGTTCGGTGAAGATGAGTGGAGGTTATTCTGTGAGGGTGCCCATTTTTTGCAAGGAGGCTAGCGGGAAGAGGTGGAAGAATGAATATTGTTTCATTTATGGCTTTTGTTGTGTAGTTATGGTTGCAATAGAGTAAAATAGTTAATGTTATATAGTTTATCTTTCATTTTATATTACCTATATGTTCATTGGTTGCATTGTTCCTCTTTAAGTTGGAGTTTGCAAGCACCTTTTTCATATTTGTTGCAATGTATGTATATGGATTGTTTTCCATAAGGCATTGTTGAGTCTTGCTATATACCTTTAATTGTTTTGTTCCATATTCAATCAGCTTGATCTACTGACTTATGCCATTGACCTTTAAGTTGGTGTTTTATGGCTATAGTTTTTCCTTTCTGGTAAAGCCCTATTGAAAAAATACAATTTTCTAGGATGCTATTGAAACCATTCTTGTTTCATTTAAGCTTTCAGTGTGTGTATGTTTTTATATTCATTATTTACATGTATCTTTCACGTAATGTGTTTATCTAAATTTGGATATGTCTAGTTTTTAATATCAATATAGCTATTTCCTTCTTGTCTTGGTTTATGGCCATGTACTCTAATCTTTTTTCTTACTTTTCAAGTCATTGGCCAAAGAAAAAAACATAAAATATCCTCCAACAACAACCTTCATAGAAACTCCACAACAAACGGATACAGTTTATGTTAATTTCAATACGGATTTGTTGGTTTACATATGGTGTGAATGGTTGCAAGGAAAAAATTTATGAATAATGCCATGTGCATATTTGGATGTATGCCATAGTAGTTGAAAAAAACATAGATACATATTGAAACATTGTTGGAAGAATAAGCCGTATTTTGAGTGTTGTATCAAACATTAATGCCACCATCTTTGTAGAGCTTCTTCTTCACATAACTTCAAAGAGATTTTCAACACATTGTATGCGGAAATTTTTTGTTATTATGCATACTGTAAAGCCAAGTATATATGAATATTGTCTACATATTATTTTATATGCATACATATGTGCACAAAAGAAACGAAAAATGAAATACTACATTAGATAGAAAAACCTTCACAACACAAAAATTCACAGTAACAAACCCATCCAAAATCATCACCACAAAAGGAAAATCATAAATCAAACAATATTCATTTCAACAAATACTATAGTCTTTTGTAGAGCACAATCAACAATGTGTATATATGTGCATCTAGGTTGATATATATATATATATATATATATATATATATATATATATCATACCAACTTTTGTTTTCCAACTGCATACACATGTATTGCATGCATTAAATACACCTTTTTAGTTATTATTTCTTTCAACCTCAAAAAAGGAGCTATTAGAATGATAGATTGCATAGTAAGTGTAATAAGAAACATTGATTTCACTATTGATTAGAGGGGTGGATGATGCATGTTCTTGCTCGAGAGTTTGGTAAGATCTAATCATGCTCCATGACACAATATGGCAGGGTCGACAACATACCTCATTTTGTTGTGTTTGATCTTATATTTCCTATATGTACATGTGTTTGTTTCTAACATTAGATGAAAACAACATTCATTTTTTTGGAGGCAACCTATGGATATATCTTTGTAACAAACTATGATGGTCCATGATCCAATATGGTAGAGTGAAGAGGGTATGTGCAGGATCATCATGGAAAAAATAGGCCCTTAAGTGGCGATGAAAATTCAGAAAATTAGAGTTAGGCAACTTGTAGTAAAAATTTGAATAAGTTATCTATATTATTTCAAAAATATGTAAAAATATAATGTATATAAAATTGAATGTAGTTTCTAAACTACTAGGTTTATTTATTTTTTTAAATCTATTTGGTGAAAATTTGAAATTTTAATGTAGTAGTAGTTAAATTTCAAGGAAAAAATAAGTAGGTGTCTATTTGACCACCCTAACCAAAATAAAATGATAAAAAAAAATATTAATATTTTAGATATAAGTAGAGGGCTCATGTCTCGATGTGATGCATATTTTTTTGTAACTTTTTTCTAAGTAAATATAATTAATTATGAATTTTTTATTAGAACTTTTAAAAAATAAAAAATATCATATGTCTGACCACCTTAACTTGGTCAAAAATTCATGGGATTCAATTTTTTTTTAATCCTATAGTATGTGAAACATATAATGTGACACATGTTTTAGATTCAAAAAATTTGAAACCATTTCAAAGCTATAAATGTTTTTCAATTAGCCTATCAATCAGGACTTTAGTCGTAATTCAAATAGAAAATGAATAATAATTATTTATTATATTCAAAGTAAAGCATAATTTATATTGGTGGAAAGTTGATAATCTCCTTTAAAAACCCTTTTCATTTCATCAATTTTGGGTAAAGAAAAGTCATCAGCCACATGGGCCATCATATCACTACATATCACCACTTTTTGGCCCATCATGATCTTGCACATACCTAAGAGCACAGTTTATTTTGCTGCATTTTATTTTGTTTTCCCTATGCACATATATGTATCTGTTTCAAATTAGATGAAGACATCATTCATATCCACAATAGCCTCTATATTAATGCTAATTAAAAACATTGATTTCTCCGTTGATTACGGTGTTGGACAATCTATTTCTGATTTGCCACTGTAACCAATGACGAGACGAATGTTCCATCCCGCACTTAATATACATACTACAATTCTAAAAAATCCTTATTAAGGTGTAGAAAAATAAGAACTATCCTTAAAGACACTCAAAAAGAGCTAAGAATGCCTTATCAAGAAGAACATAAACTGATTTACTACCTTGCAACGATTTCCACCACACAAAAAGCATAAATCAAATAATTTATTCTAGGCCATAGAAGAACAATCAACAATGGCCTATGCACAAAATTTGATAAGGCACACTTAGGTGTTGTTATCTAGGTTTACCTTGTTGCTCAAGATAGCTTTGAGTGAGGAGGGAAAGCCCCCATGAAGGTCCAAGTACGATGATCAATTGTGGAATTTCTAGAAAGGTGCCTCGGGCTTATTTTGTCTTTTTTGCATGGGGGCGATGGTTAGAAAAAAATTACAAAAATGTCAATTGCGATAATTATTTGCCCATTTTTTACAAGAAGTGGAGGATGAAGGGAGTGGAGAGAAAGCAAGTGGGAAGAGATGTATTTTATGCAAGTAGAAAGAAGTGTGAAGAGAGGTGCATATTGCAAAGACCATTTCTCAAGTATTTCAAAAATAGTTTATGATATTTTCAGAAGGGAATTGTTGCTTGTTGACCTCTTATTACAACCATCTCTAGTACACACAAACCATACAACAATTAATGTTGATGTTGTAGACACCGAGAATTGGTCTAGGCCTAAGAGTACAAATTTGACATAATTTTCTATAGTCCGTTGTCATGATTAAATAATGTTTATTATTTAACTAACCTTTCTAACACATATTTCCTCTATTAATTAAATACCTCTTTTTAATTAGTTCATTAATTCATAAATAACCTTTATTCAACTTCATTAATTAAATAAATCATATTTTTTTAATTATGTCGCTAACTAATTTATTCTTCCCTTCTTCATTAAATAATTTACTATTTAATTACCCCCTTTATCATATTTCAACTATAATTAAATATCTTTATTTAATTATTCAATTTAACCCCCTTTATCTATAATTAAATATTTATTATTAATTATTTCGCCGAGAGGCGAACTATAGTGACATCAAAATCATAGTAAACTTTTTGACTTTTTTGAAAAAAATGACTAGCAACTAGCAGTATTCAAAAAGGAAGAGGAAATTAAATGCTTTGCTATTTTCCATTATGCGAATATTTTTGAAAATGTCTTCTTCATTATTGAGGCGGTTGTATGTGGAAATTTAAAAAAAAAAAATCTTCCACTCCCTCAGAATGTAACGCATCATGCATGTTTATATTTTCTGTAATGGAAAATCTTCCACTCCCAACATAAAAACTCTTCACGCAATGATGAAGGTGATAGCTGGTAGTTACGAGAGGAAAAAATTGGAAAAGATTGGGTTGAACGTTACAAAATGCACATGGCTATTTATTATGCCTTTTGGCCATTGCTATTTGATATTTTGTGTGTATCCAAAAGCTCTGATAAGGTTTGCAAAGCTCAAAGAGATTGAAGCAGAGGCTAAAGCGCGACAGTGGACTGAGTGCAATCCATTCATGCCTGGGTGGGTGCGACCATGAGTGCCAATGCAAGAGGAAGTGTGAAAGCAAGGTGTAGATGAAAGTGGAAGCATCTGCCATCCACAGATTGTAAATAAATTGTGCTTTTAATTCTTCGATTCATTTGCTTTATTTGATGCATTATGTTTTAGTGATTTCTATTATTGTTAAAGGTTTACTAGAAATAAATTGTGTTTTTACTTCTTGAATGCAGTGGAGCCTTGTGAAACAATGTTGAATCTGTTCACACTTTCTCCTCATTCAAAAACCATTGATCCAACAATTTTGTAACGCTCCACTAAAAATGTTGCAGGAGAATCCTTGAATTGGGTAGAGATATACAACAAAGGGAAGAAACAAACTCCATGGCCTTCTCCTGTCTTTCTCAGATGTCTTCAAAACTCAAAAGTTATAGCAGTTTATGCCACTCTTGTTTTTCTCGATTGCTGATGAGTATTTTTCCTCTTCAGAATGTTCCGCCATTAGAAGAATCCTTTGATTCATACTCCATTCTACAAGTGCCTTCTTTGTAATCCATTTCTTTCTTCTGAATTGAATTGTTTTTGATGTGGATGTTATAAGGATTTAAACCTAGGTGGAAACTGATTATGTAAATGGCCTACCTATTTGTTTGCACATCCCTAAATGTTGCCCCTTTCTTTAAGATCGTGGCGTTTCCTTAAGAATCTGAATATGGGTAAATTTAATTTATTTTAGTTTCTAAATTGATTTATATACTACTTGAATCTATCCTCAAGAGACCTAAAATATTCTATCCATTTCCAAATATATATATATATTTGGGTTATTTAAATTTATTTCATAATGATTTTTTAATATTAAATATTTTTTATTTTCTTTCTAAAAATAGGTATGTTAGATTAATTAAATATGTTTAATAACGGTTTTTTAATATTAAACATATTAAATCTATTTTATAAATAATCAAAATTGATTTACAATATTTTTAAAAAATAAATCAAGTACACTTTGTATAAATTCAAAATGGGGTTAAGATTAGCATTAGGATTAGGGTTACATTTAGGTTTAGGGTCAAGTTTAGGGTTAAGAGATATAGTTAGGGTTAGGATAATAGTTGGGGTTAAGGTTGTCTGGATTAGGGTTACGGTTAGGGTTAAGAGATATAGTTAGGGTTAGAGTTAGGGTTAGAGTTAAGGTTAAGGTTAAGGCTAGATATATAGTTAGGATTAGGGTTAGGGTTGAGATTTAGTTAAGATTAGGGTTACAGTTAGCATTAGGATGAGGCTTATAGTTAGCATCAAAATTAGGGTTAGGGATAACATCAAGATTTGCTCAAGATTAGGGTTACAATTAGGTTTAAGGTCAAGGTTAAGGTTATGAATAGGGTTAAGGTTAGGGGTTGCATAATTGTTATGGTCATGCTTAGGGTTAGGTTTTGAGCTAGAAATATCATTAGGTTTAGGGTCATTATATAGTTAGGTTTAGGATTAGAGATTTAGTTGAGAATAGGGTTAAGGTTAGGGTTATGAGACATAGTTAGGATTAGGGTTAGGGTTAGCATCAAGATTAGGGTTAGGGTTACGATCAAAAGTAGGATTAGGGTTAAGGTTTGCATCAAAATTAGTGTTAGGGTTAGCATGAAGAATAGTTTAGGATTAGGGTTAGGATTAACATTAGGATTAGGATTATATTTAGATTTAGGGTCAAGTTTAGGGTTAAGATATATAGTTAGGGTTAGCATAATAGTTGTGGTTAAGGTTATCAAGATTAGGGTTAGGTTTAAGGTTAAGGTTAAGGCTAGATATATAGTTAGGATTAGGATTAGGGTTGATATTTAGTTAATATTAGGGTAATAGATAGTATTAGGATGAGGCTTAGAGTTAGCATCAAAATTAGGGTTAGGGATAGCATCAAGATTTTCTCAAGATTAAGGTTATAGTTAGGTTTAAGGTGAAGGTTAGGGTTACGAATAAGGTTAGGGTTACAAGTTGCATAATTGTTATGGTCATGCTTAGTGTTAGGTTTTGAGTTAGAAATAGCATTAGGTTTAGGGTCATTATATAGTTAGGTTTAGGATTAGAGATTTAGTTAAGAATAGGGTTAGGGTTAGGGTTAAGAGATATAGTTAGGATTAGGGTTAGGGTTAACATTAAGATTAGGGTTAGGTTTGACATAAAAATTAGGGTTAGGGTTAGCATGAAGATTAGCTTAAAATTAGGGTTAGAGTTAGGATCAACATTAGGGTTATAATAGCCAGGAAAATAAGGAGTGGGTGGGCGATGAGGTGGTTGACCTCCTGATCAAGAATTGGGATGAGGCCAGTTAGCTACTCTTGTTGCTGATGTCGGCTGTTTTTCGGTTGTTGGTGTGCTGTCATTGGGCTGTCTCTAGTTTTTTTCTGTTAATGTTTTATGTTTAAGTTTTGTCCTTTTTTGGCCCTAGTGGGTCGTTGTGAGGGGTACAACGCCCCGTAAATGTTGTTTAACTTTTCAAAAACATTAGGGTTACAATTAAATTTAAGATCAATTTTAGGATTAGGATTATGATTAGGTTTACTGGTTAGCATGAAGAATAGTTTAGGATTAGGGTTAGGATTAGCATTAGGATTAGGGTTACATTTAGGTTTAGGGTCAAGTTTAGGGTTAAGAGATATATTTAGGGTTAGGATAATAGCTGGGGTTAAGGTTATTAGGACTAGGGTTAAGAGATATGGTTAGGGTTAGGGTTAAGATTAAGGTTAAGGTTAAAGGTAGATATATAGTTAGGATTAGGGTTAGAATTGAGATTTAGTTAAGATTAGGGTTACATTTAGCATTAGAATGAGGCTTAGAGTTAGCATCAAAAATAGGGTTACAAATAACATCAGTATTTTCTCAAGATTAGGGTTAGGGTACAAAGAAATGTTAAGTTTCAAATTATAGTAACCATGATTGAATGAATTGGTTATAAGGAGATGCCCCAAAATATTTTGGTTTCGTAAGTCAGAATTGTGTACAACACCCATGTGCTGATATGATTTCTATAGTATTTAGAATGTAACATACATTCACTCCAACTCCTCTGCCTTGAATTAGTAAACCCCATATGTTCATGCAACTGCCTTACCAAAATCCTACATTTCATCTTAATACAAATATTTTTTTAAATTGAATTACAAATATTATACTATCATATTATAATATATAAATTATTATAATAATTTAATATAAAATATATAAATATAAAAATAATTTATTTAAGGTATTATATGTTGCATCACAACTGTTACTAGCATATATATATTTAATAATATATATAAAATACACCGAGAGATATCTTTCTCGAGGCACCTATGCACTTTTATGTGATAAATTGATTAAAAAATAGGTGCCTCGAGAAAGATATCTCTCACCATATTTTATATATATTATTAAATATACATATGCTAGTTCATATTATCCTTTTCAAATAGTCAAATTAAATAAATTATCTTTATTTATTTAATTAAAGTTTCTTATTTTTGAATGTTGAATTAAATTCATATTTAATTCATATTTATTTATTTATGTCACATTCTTCTGTCAATTACTTGACTAATCATTCACTCACCTTCTGACTTGAGATCTATTTTTAGTTCTCTAGTTGTCTCTTGAATTCAACATCTGGTTGTCTCTACAAGAAGACTCTCTATCATAACTAGTAGATTAACTAGTTCTAACTCCTATTTGCATTCAAATGCATTATTCTTCGAGTTCTAACTTTGTCTTTGACATACAAAGTCTATTTCTTCTATTTTTGAATATTCTTAACTCGAGATTAAGTTCTTGTTCTAACTTAGAATTTATCCTATAGTCTTTTCCGACTCATGTTCTAACTCACGTTCTATCTGACACAAAACTCACATCACATGGCATTCATCAATCTTGTTCATTGATCTCTCTTTCAATTTGAGTTGATCGTTCGAAAACACAAAATATCTAAAATGGCCTGTCATTATCATTATTCCTCCTCTCGAAATCATACACTTTTGAGAAGAAACTTATCTTTGGTATTTTGCTTAGACATTCAACAAAGCTATGCTTGCATCAAACACAGAAATCTGAGGGCAAGAATACTGAAAAGAAAAAATGGAGAAGATCAATCAAGATAACTCGAAGGAGTGAACACATATTCGGTGAGAGCTTTCCATTAATTTTTTTAGTTTATGGTTATTTCTTTATTTTTTGTTGTTTGATTTAGATTAATATTGATTTAGATTTGGATTAACATCGTTTATTCTAGTTGTAGATATCTTCATCCAAATTTTAGTCTATGTTACATTTGGTGAACCCGATGTGAACACGCTTCAAATTTGCACATATTTCCGTCTTTCCATTTTTTCCGTTTTTCATTTTTGCAGGTTATCGTACAGCGCACCGCATCAATTCAACACATCGATGCATCTGTATCCATGAGCCACATCTGCTAAAAAAATTGACACATCTGTCATTCCGCATGACATCCGAGAAATCCTAAACTACATCTGCCTATCAAAAAAAATTGTGAACTACATCCGCTTGTCAATATCGAGTCGTATTTGTGGCTTGAAATGCCACATCTGCCTAGTAATCATTTTTCACATTTTTTTATCTTTTCCGTACATTTGTGTCTTCATTTTCATTGTTTAAGTTATTTTGATTTTCACTAATGTTTGTTTATAGTTGTGTTAAGGTCGATTAACCTAGTGTTTGCAGGACGAAGAATAGAAGACCGTAAAAACACAAACCATTGTTTTCTGTAGGATGAAAGTTGAAGACACCAAAAACACGAACTACTAATCAATTTGCATGTAGGACCTAATGCCTTTGTCTTTATTTATTTAGCAATCTTTTTATTTGGTAGATAGAGAACTGTCATTTGGAATAAAAAGAATCGGTGTTTGCTTTGATTGTTGTGAAAGCACATTTTTTTAACCCTTCATGATTTAGTATATCAGAGTATCATCTCCCCTTGCATAGTCATGTGATCCTAGGTGTAAGAGAAATGGTTACTGACTCTAGAAATTGGGCCTATCTTGGTGGGAAAAAGTACTCACCCTAAGATGACTTAGACTAGTAACATGTTAAAGCCAAGCGACTTCCACCCGATATATAAAAATGGATTTTTGGAGAAAGCCCAGAAATCATGCTAACTATTCTGATGAGATGGACAGAAATGGAATCTTGTCGATGTTGCATAGTGTCCCATGAATGGAATGCCCTTATTAAACACCTTGTTGTAGATTTACCAAAATCCTACCTACTTGTTGGCGCAGCAGGGTCAGCCCTTTGAAGCCGTCTTACATTCTTACGATTTATGTGTTGAGATGAGATGTATGCCATGGGAGTTTCATGGGTACAGTAGCTTGGCTGCCCCGCATAAGTGAGTTTCATGGAGGGGAGCCAGTGGGGTCAAGCTACTAGTCATCCACCATAAATTTGTGTAGTTAGAAAAATCCAAGTAAGAACTCAACAAGTGTTGTCCAAAAAGTCTAGGTTGTAAATGTTTTCGAGTCTTAACAGTTCTATCATCACAAACTAAAAATACATTGATTTATGTTCTTGTATTTGTTGTATTCGTCAAAAATCTTGATCAAAAAATGGAGTCAGTCAAAACAACTTTCAAGAAAACATCAACTATCAAAAAGTGAGTCGCAACTGTTAGTTTTAAAAATGCCCCTATCTTAGCGAGTCACATTTGTTAGGGGAAACGTTACATGTGTCTATCAAAAATTCTCATTTTTCATAGTCTGGATATTTCGAACTGCAACTATCACATTTTGAGTCGCATGTGTGCATGAAAACCGCATCTTTCAAGTTTCAAGCCACAAGTGTCTGTGAGAAATTGAGGTTTACAGAGTCTATATTTAGAACTGTGTGCGTATTGCAAAACCGCATTTGTCAAAAACAAAACCGCTTCTGTCAAAAAAACTGTATGCGTATTTCAAAACCACATCTGTTAAAAATTCCAAACTCTTTCAGTGTTTGAAATGAGTTTTTAGTCAAATCACCACATGCATCATTGTAAACCACATCTGTCAAACTTTGAACGACAACTGTTAGGTGAACCGCATTTGACTGTCAACTGAAAACTTTGAAAACCACAAACTAAGTCTGAAACATGACTTTCACTTTTGCTTATGTTTCTAAAGATCAATCTTGGACAGAAACTAGAAAATTTTTGCTCAAAAACCTTGCATCATTAGGTGTCATATACGTCTTAGTCAGAGTCAACATCTTAGTCATATTCATCCTAGGTTGTATGCATATAGATACTTCCTAGGAAATTGCATATCATAGAATAGATAACTTTCCTCGTCATTGGATATGTTCATGTTCTGATTTTCTACAATCATTGAACCTAGTCACTTTAGTCCCATTTAGTGGATCTTTTCAGCTCAACAGTCTAGTTTGGAAAATTCACCTTGTCAACTGTCATTGCCCTACAATCACGTTCCTTAGTTAAATCAAATCCTTGCATGCATTTATTCCATAGGTGGTAGGTTATACCCATCTTAGACTCATTTATCGTCATAGTCTACTCAAAATTTTGCATATTGCATGTCCTACCATATGTTATCTTAGTATACGTCTTTCGAGAAATCATTTTAGCAACATCATTTATTGTCAAAAAATCCAAAAAACATAGAAATAGGACATATAAGTTTTTAGACATAGTCTTCATTACCCCATTTTGAGAAACTTTTAGTGGTCGAAACAAGGTCTGAGAAGAAACATAAAGCAATGTCAGACCCCAATGAATTCATCAATCCATTCAGAAATCAACCATCAGGAAGTGAAAGACCACACAAACCTTTTCTTGAAAAACACATCACGAGAGACACACATGGACGAATTTACATTGAAGACATAGATGCTTCTATACAAGATCCAGAATTTCCATCTTCCATGGATGAGTGTTTGGAAAATGATCCCCAATGCTATCTAGCAAAATTACTAGTAGAAGGTGCCACACTACCACTAGGATTTGATATTCATACTTTGAAAATAGCGTCTACTCAACTGACACAAACTATGATGTCAAGTGTTTCTATTCCCCAAATTACCGTAGTGATACCAACTAGCGTATCTACTCAAACATCATCAATTGTAAGCACAATCCCTTTCAATGTAACACAAGGTTTCAATTTACTGCTGGAGCAACTTCCTCCATCCCCTTTGGCACCAACACTATTGGTAAGAGATCCAAGGTGGGCATGAGGATTCCTATACCACATCAAAATATTCAGACAAGAAATATTCCTATACCAAATTAGACCATTCAGACAGGAAATATTCCTATACCAAATCAGAACATTCAAACAGGTAATATCCCTATACCAAATTAGAACATTCTAACAGGATATATTCCCTTGCCAAATCACAACCCATCACAGAACATGGCAAAGAAGAACACCTACATTGATCTAAACAATACAAACACCATGTCCTTGACACAAGTAGATGTCCTTCAAAACCAAATGCAAACTCTTCAACAACAGATGGACAACATGTCTATGTCAGGCAAATGAACTATCCTAGTGCAAGACCTATGTCCATGTCCATTTGACAAAGCACTTTATATGACACCTTTCCCCCATGGATACATTATACCAATTTTTCCTAAGTATAATGGGAGAAATAATCCTTTGGAAGACATTAGAGAATTCTCAATGGCATGCATGGACATATCATATGACCCCACATACTTGATATGACTATTTCCATGAACCCTTATTGGGATAGGACTGGAATGGTTTTCTGAATTACCATATGGTATACGATCTTGGGGTGAATTAGCTGAGAATTTTGTCAAACATTTTGCCTTTAACATAGACAATGAAATAACAATAGCAACCTTGTGCCACACAACACAAGAAGACAATGAAACTTTCACCACTTTCTTCCAGAGATGGAGAAGTCTAGCTAGTAGATGTCTAGTTGAAATATCGAAAATGCAGAAGGTCATGATATTCCTTGAAAACATCAATCCAAAAATGTGAAGCGACTTAAGGGTGCATTGTTGTACTTCATTCCTAGACTTGGTACAAAAGGGCATCATCCTTGAAAAAGGCCTTATTGACAAAGAAGAAATAAAAGTACTAGACAAGAACCCAGTTGTCCAACATCAAAACACACCAAATGATAGAAACAAATTATAGTCTAGAAACAAAAATGTTACAAATGACGACATTGTTGATGCTAAAAAATACATATGGGACCAGTTATCATACTTAGAGGTTACAACTCCAATCAAGACATGATGAATAGTCCACATCAAATAGCCAATTATGTCCAAAATTCACAGCAACAATGACCTCAAAGAAGATTTCCTACACGTGAATTTACTCCTTTAGGACAACCAATCGAGATGATTTTCAAAGAATTGATTAAACATAATCTCATCAAACCTTTGGAACCAAGAGATTACGATCCTAGAAAATTTAAACCTTCATGGTGGGACAACAATTCCTATTGTGACTATCATCAAACAAAAGGACACAACCTACAACAATATCATCAACTGAAGAATATTATACAAGAAATTTTTGAAAATGGAACCATAGAGGTCAATGGGCAGAAAAATACCAAGAACAGTGATCATAAGGTCTTCACAGACCCATTACATGACCACACAAAAGGAAAAGCCTCTAGTTCAGGAACCAAGAATAATCCATCAGCCAATTATACCAATACAAAGTATGACTATGGTAAAGGAACGATCATAAATCACCTTTGAGCCACAAACGAAAACATCAATACCATCGTCATTAAGAAGCATCCAAAATGTAATGTAAACACACGCAAAACTAAGATTAGTATTCCAGGTCCTTCTTCTGGGACACCTACACAAACTTCCAAGTTTAAGTACAACCTCCTTGATCAATTGAGCAAAAACCGCACAAATATCCATTTTGGAACTATTGACTTTATCACCTGAGCATCGAGCCATTCTTGACAAATCTTTATAGAACATGACTGTTCCTATAGACTTGGATATCAATCATTTTGAAGAAATGGTGGGATATTTAACCAACTTGCATCATGCCATATTTTCCCAACAAGATTACTCAGCTGAAAATTCTGATCATAATGACCCATTACATCTTGAAGTCCTAGTCCATCACCAAGGTTAGACGAGTCTTGGTAGATGAAGGAGCAGGTTTGAACCTGTGTACCCTAAAATTGATTAAGGCATTAGGATTCTTAGAAGACTTTATAGACACGTCTAAGAGTATAGTCATCAAGTCTTACGACGATGAGGAAAGATCATCCAAAGGAGTTGTCACACTCCCTATCAGAATTGGACCAGCAATCATGAACACCAACTTCCAAGTCTTGGATCTCACCCTTCCGTACAACTTGTTAGGTAGACCCTGGATACACTCAATGAAAGTTGTACCTTCAACATATCACCAATGGCTTAAATTGTTGTATAATGGCACCGATATCATGATTGATGGTGATCTAGATCCTTTTCGGTATTGTACAAGCCTAAGGGAAATTCCACAATGACAAGTACCAGTTAACCAAAAAGCTTCATCATCCACTTTATCCCTATACATTGACCCATCACATCTTACTAAGTCCATTTCATTCAAACCACCATCATCTACTCCTAAGGTCGAGATCCAAGACAAGGATTGTGGCGAATATCACTAAAGGCATCATACTGTGTCAATCAACTGGTTCCACCTAAGGCATATGGCTTACCCATGGCAAATAGAAGATAATTAGTAGTCACATTTTGTGTTCCCCCTACAATGACATGGACCAAATGGGGAGAGTTAAGTGAAGAAATTGTGGATCAAGGTGATATTAACACCTGGTTGTACTGAGAAGACAATGAATACCCCTCACCGTCTATTCAAATAGCTAAGGACCAATATGGAAAATGCTTTAATATTATGCAAAACAAAGGCAATGATGAACATAGTGGGTTAGGACTACACTAAAATGGAAGGACGGAACTGATCACTGTCTCACCATGATCGAAATACCAAGGGTGAGGGTTTCAACTACTTAGAATTGGGTTTCCTAGTACTTCTTCACCATTTCAAGAGGAAGAGTGTGCTTATGCAGGCATCGAGACATCTCACGAACCACTTCCCCGAGTCTATGATGAGTATCATGAATCACTTCCCCCAGTTTATGATGAATCTCCTGACTCGAGCGATTGTGAATGGGATTCTTATTCATCTACCAATACCATGCACATAGATGATCTCTTTGGAGAATTGGACCTAAAGGTAAACCCTGTACCAAAACCAAATAGTCCCCGTCATAGGAAGCACTTCTCTAAAGAAGAATGGAATAAACACTATTATTGGGAAACCCTTGATCGTGCATCTTGGGCACCTACCGAACCATCTTCTAATGACTCAGCCCTTACAATAGTCCCACAATATAGTTTACCTACCCATAGGAAAAAGAACAAGAAGGAGTTATTCCAAAAATTTTGTGATCATGTCAACCATTCTATTTTCACCCTGTTAGCAGCTACCTTTAATAACTTCGATGATGACATGCCCCTTATATATCCTGAACTTATCGACTAGGATCAACAAGGTACACCTATCATAGATACATTCGAGAATGACGAAGCAATTGCTGAGTTCATAGGACTTAGAGAAGGAATACCAAGAGGGGATCATAAAGCTGGTTTTACCATAGACTTGGATGACAAAGCATATTTTGGGGAGTCTATTTACACCTCTAGTCACAAAAATGAAGATAAAAATAAAAAAGACAATGAAAAGAAAAATGATGAGTCCCTAGGTGAAAAATGAAAGGTGCCTTTGAACGAAGAAATAGTCAAAATAAAGGACGTATCCGAGGGCGAAAACCTCTTAGAGGCACCCAAGGATAGAGGTTTAGATATTCTCCCCATTGAACAAGAAAAGTCATCAATGCTAGTAGAATATTATGTTGAATTCAACATAGGTACAAAACAGAATCCTCGAATGGTATATTTTGCAGCTTCTTTAACAGAGACAGAAAAACCTGAGTTTAAGGACTTCTTCAAAAAGAGATAGATAAAATTTGCATGGTCATATGCTGACATGCCTGGGCTGGATCTAGACCTAATATTACACTATTTACCATTACAATTAGGTATTAATCCAGTTAAACAAAAGTTAAGGAAAATGCATCCACAAATTTCTCTACTGGTCAAGGAAAAACTTAAGAAACTCTTGGATGTAGGATTCATAAGGACGATAGACTATGCAGAGTGGATATCAAATCTTGTGCCAGTGACTAAACCAATTGGGGGCATTCGCATTTGCACAGACTTTAGAGACACCAACAAGACATGTCCTAAGGATGACTTCCCTTTGCCGAATATAGACATGATAGTAGATCTTACAACAAGATACAAGATGCTATCCCTCATGGATGGTTTCTCTGGGTATAACCAAATCAAAATTGCATTTGAAGACCAACACAAGATGACTTTCATGTGTCCATGGGGCACATACTCTTGGAATGTTATGCCTTTTGGGCTTAAGAACACAGGAGCTACCTATCAATAGGAAATGACTACGATTTTCCATGAATTTGTACACAGTCTCATGGAAGATTATGTAGATGAAATTATAGCTAAATCAAAAACAAGGGAAGATCACTTAAAGGTTCTAGACAAGATATTCCAAAGGCTAGAGAATTACAACGTCAAGCTAAATACAAAGAAGTGTGTCTTTGGAGTGAAATTAGGGAAACTTCTAGGGTATAACATCTCCAGAAGAGTCATTGAAGTAGATCCAGAGAAGGTAAGAGCTATCATAGAAATGCCTCCTCTAGTTGGTCAATTAAGAACCCTACAGGGGGGATTATAGTCCATCAGGTGTTTCATTGTACAACTCATAGATAAAATACACCCATTTCAACATTTACTCAAGAAAGGAGTACCATTTGTGTGGACACCTAAATGTCAGGAAGCCTTCCAACAAATAAAGGATTACTTGCTCACTCCACCATTCTTAATGACACCTAAAGATGGAAAACCATTTATACTATACATTTCAGCAACTCAGTCGACATTAGGGGCTCTTCTCGCACAAAATGATGATCAAGGTCATGAAAGAGTAGTCTATTACATAAGTCATACCTTGGTAGGATATGAATTGAATTACATCAACATAGAACATGCCTGTCTTGCTGTAGTCTTTTCTACCCAAAAACTTCAGCACTATATGCTCAATCGCCAAACAATGTTGGTCGCAAAGATTGATCCCCTTAAATATCTCCTAAGTAAAGTAGCATTAACAGGCCGATTGGCTAAATGGGTTATGATACTTAGCGAGTATGACATCTAATATTTCAAGAGGAAGGTGATAAAAGGATAGGTGATTACATATCAGTTAGCCGATGCACCTGTGAAGGCAGACCATCCTTTAGTGGTAGATTTTCCTGATGAATTTCTCTTCAACATTGACATTAAAATGAAATGGAAATTATACTTTGATGGGTCACATACAAATCGTGGTTTAGGAGCAGGTATCCTATTTGTTACACCTCAAGGTGATACCATTCATAAATCATTCAGGATTTCTTTCCCTTGTACCAACACCATAGCAGAGTATGAAGCCTTAGTGATAGGATTAAAATGGCAGCTCAGTGGAAGATTAAGAGTCTACATGTTTTTGGCGATTCTTAGCTAGTAATCCAGCAAGTAAATGATGATTATGAGACTAAGGATGAGAAGCTTTCCCCTTACAAGCATATGGCTAATAGTTTCAATCAGTACTTCAATGAAATTACATTTCAAAAAATACCATGTATTCAAAACAGGGCTGCAAATGCTATGGCAACCGTGGGTTCCTTGTTGTATATTTTGAGTAACGTGCCTAAATTTGAGTTTTTGGTTGAACAGCTATTGGTCCCCACCTATGATGTCCCTAATTTTGTGATGTTGTGCACAATTGTTGGTCCTACGTCTCCTTGGTATAAAGACATATTCGACTATCTAACTAACCAAACTTTACCTCTACACCTGTCAAATAACCAATGCTGAACTTTTACCCGTAAGTCAGCTAGGTACACCATCATTGGAGAAATCCTGTATAGACTTACCTTAGATAACGCCCTAATGAGATGTCTTGATGCTGCAGAAGCACAAAAAACTTTGCGAGCAGTGCATGAGGGTATATGCGGATCCCATTCAAGTGGTCCTAGTTTAGCCCATAAGATTATAAGATTAGGTTATTATTGGCCTAAAATGGAGAAAGACTCATATATCTTTGTAAAGAAATGTAGACAGTGTCAGATACATGGAGATTTGATAAGAGCACCAACACAAGAGCTTCATTTGATTACATCACCATGGCCTTTTTCCCAATGGGGACTTGACCTCATAGGTAAGATACACCCTCCATCATCCAACGACCATAAATTCATCATAACCACCACCGAATACTTCACCAAATGGATTGAAGCTATTCCCATTACCTACATCACCGGCACGCAAATATCTAAGTTTATCCTAAACTATATCATTTTTCGGTATGGTGTACCCCAATCCATAATCACAGATAATTTCCACCCATTCAAGAGCCAAGAAGTACATCATTTCTCCACCCCATATTACCCACAAGGTAATGGCCAAGCTGAGGCATCTAATAAAACTATTGTTAGAATCTTGAAAAAGACTGTCAATGACACTGGTCATGACTGGCACCTACAGCTTAATCCTGCCTTATGGGCTTACCGTACAAGTATCTGTACTCCCATTGGTGCCACTCCAGAATCCCTATTATTCAGATCTAAACCTATGTTACCTATTGAGGTCGAAATACCTTCCCTGAGTGTATCCTTGAAAGGTCACATTGATGATCAAGAATACCGTGTATCTAGGTTACAATAGCTAGAATTACTGGATGAATGAAGACATAAATTAATAGACCATTTACAAGCATATTAGAATCCTACGAATCAAGCTGAACGAGAAAAACCAGGTAAATTTGAACCTAACTTGTTAGGGTCTTATATTGTCACAAAATATTTTGGGTCAACAGCATACCAAATCTCTACTCTTGAAGGAGAGCCACTTTTGTCACCTATGAACAATCTTCATCTAAAGAGGTTCTATGTTTAGCTTCTGAGAATCTGTGTCTTAATCTAGAAAATACAAAAAAATGGAAAAAACAAAAACAAATGGTTACCTTGATGAAAACCTGGCAAACAGTAATCTTTGTAACACCAAAAAAATTGATAAAATCAAAAGAGTAAAGAGAAATAATCCATCCAATAGTGAAAACCACTTTGGTGGTGCTATGTATAAGTACCATGGTGAAAACCTGGCAAACAGGCACCATGTGTAGTCAAACTCGCTCTTTTGTCTACCATCATTCCAATCAAAATTTTCCACCATCCCTCATAATAAATGGTTGTCTTATCCATTGCTTGGAACGATTGACATCTAACATACATTCCGTCACATTCCCCACTACATCTTACAAGTCTTATTCCTGACTAGGGGCAAATCCTTGTTCTGGTCCCTGACACCTTGTACATAACATTGCACTATTGAAAATGTCCTAAAAAATTCCAAAAACATTAAAAAACTTCAAAAAGACAAAAAAATCAGTACATGTCATATAATCCCAAAAACAAGTCAGTCATGTCGAGTCAATCATTTTAAGTCATTCATACACATAGTTGAACTACGTTGCCTCTGCGACTGGGATGTAGGCAAGACCATCAATTAATGTGCCCCCAAGGCATTAGGTCTGTTAGTCTAGGTTTGTCATGTATCACACACATTAAAATCATGAATCTTTGTACATTCAAATTCCTTGGTCATGTCGAACTATGAGGTCTTTACATGTACAACGTAGGCAAGGCTAATCAATTATTGAGCTCCAGAGACCATACTAGGGTAGTCTAATAGGGTTTATCACAATTCACTCACACACAGTGCATATCACTCACTTAGATGCATGTCTTTCGCCACATTAGGTCAGTACTTTAGGGTATCATCTCATGTCATACACTGTCTAAAAACACACACGCTTTTAATCAGTCAATGAATTAAAACAAGTCATGCAACAACAAGGCAACATCTCAAATAGTCATTAAGTCAATATCAAACACATTGTCAAAGTGATCAACTTATGTCTTAGCAAGATATTTCTTTCTTGTCAACAAACATCATCAAATTGTCATAGTCTCATGTAGCTTGTCACATCAACATCATCCAACTCCAATGTCTTATACGGCATGTGTTTTAATGAAACCAAGCTTTGTCATGCCTTATACAGAAGTCACCAAGTCAAAACCAAACTCAACATCT
This sequence comes from Sequoiadendron giganteum, assembly GCA_007115665.2. NCBI lineage: Eukaryota > Viridiplantae > Streptophyta > Pinopsida > Cupressales > Cupressaceae > Sequoiadendron > Sequoiadendron giganteum. The sequence goes on from CM021101.1 coordinate 213,226,501, forward strand.
TATTGCGGTATGTGTCATCCCTTGCACTACGCAATGTCAAACATCAAACAATCAAACAGTCCTACAAGATCAAGTTTTGGCGAATACTTTTATTTATCTTTATGAATTTATATCTTACTTTGTCTTATCTTTTTATCAATTTATGAATTTAGTTTGGTTACTAGCTTTCTCAAGGATGTCCCTTGAAGGATTTAGAGAAGCAAGGATGTCCTAGGACTCTTTTTCTTTGGTTGTTGCCTGTCAACTATATTTTTAACATTGGGTTTTGAGTCATGTTACTAGTTTCCTCAAGGATGTCCTAGAAAGGATTTAGAGTAGCAATGACATCTCATGACCCATCTTTCATTTGTCTGTTGTATGTGGTTTGTCTCGAAAAATGACTGGGGCATCTTGTCCTTAGTATGAGTTAAGACACTCCTTGTCTACGACTGTCTATTTTTTACAGATGGATAAATTTGTACACTATGGTCTATCTTATAGCATAGTGTGTACTATCCATTTGTGTCATGTCCCGCCCAATGATGATAACAAGCAAGAATAGCATATTTGGCAATATATCGAAGATTATATGTTTTTCTCAATCAATCAACCTTCGTTATTTCTTACTAACATTCTGAATTCATTCGTGCTAACATTTCTCTTCTCCAACATGATGATAAATTCCTATGACACAACACAAAAACATTAGGAAATTTGCATATACATACATTCTATAAGAATTTTATATAGTTACGTTGCATTTTACATATTATAAAATTAACATCTTCATTGCATATCTACGAAATCATTGCATAATAGGCATTTCATCATCATAAGGTAAATAATGGAAATATTGCATGTACATATCACCATCACATATACATAACATCATATCGAGCATTACATCCATTATCATAAGTAAATTAAGGCATCCATAACATCACTATTAAATGCATAACTCATAACATGTAGAAACATTTATTCATAACACATGTGCATACATCATATAGAAGAAATGCATCATCCATAAAATAGAATTGCATATCATATAGAAGCCGCCAAAATAATATTTATATATTGCTCAAAATAAAGTGTCACAGTACAATATCAGAGTGTTTCCATAAATAAAACACAAGCTCGTAGGCTCTCTGATCAAAATACAGTGTCTACATGTATAACAACATATCATCATGTCCCAATGCCACTACTATCCCATGGTGAAGGTGGTGGGGAAAGCCTCAAAGGTTCTCTCTCTGAGGTGGAAGGCCTCTCATAAGGACTTTCCCTCGGTGGTTCTACCACACCCTCTGTACTCTATGTCCTAGTGTGACTTCAGCCCTGTGATCTCTGACTGCTAACCTCTAAAAAGCTAGGAGCTCATCTCTCTACTGGCATCACTGCCTCATATAAATCCCTATAATATGTAGCCCTCTCTACTAATCTAAGTAGCTCATGTACCATTCCATCAGATGAAGACCCACTACAAAGGCGTCTAACCTCTATAAACTATTGCTCTATCTCCTATCATCGGGCTATGGCCTAATCCCTCTCCATAAGTGCACTGTCTCTCTCTACATGGACATTATACCTCTCTCTATCCTCATAGCATCCAACTCTATTGTCATCTATCTCAACCTCTCATCCAAGGCCCCCCTATCTCCATCCCTAGGGGCATCATCCTCTTGTCTCCCCTCCACCATCTGATCCTTGAGCTCTCTCTCCTACTCCTCCATCGATGCCTCCTCCTCCACATATTTCTCCCCATATCCTGCCAGAATACCTAGAGCGTCTATATCAATGTCCATATCAACATCCTCTGCTAAATCCGCTCCCCCAATCTCTACCTCTACTCGCTCCTCTACAACTGCCTCCTCGATAGCATGCTCATCTCTACATTGTACAACAACTCCACCTTCGATGTCCAACATTGGTACATCCTCTACCATTGCCTCTTGGATAGGTGAAAGTCCACCTACCTGACCCCCTCTCTGTCCTCTCTGTCCTTGCCTACCACCTCTTCCATCATCACCTCTCCCTCCAACTCTACCAGCTTTGGCACCTCCACCTCTCTGCCACCCTCTCGATCTTGTGCCTCATCTCTCCACTGGTGTTAGCTGATCCGGATCAGTGTATGGAATAGGATGATGCTCTGCAAACCATGCGTCATACATAGCTGTAGTCCCTAGGTCTACTACTCCATCTATCCATCCCCACTGTACTAGATATAATGCTTGTATCTCTACCTCTACAATAGCTACTAGAATCATCGGCCCCCAATATGGAACCTCTCTAGATGACCGAGCAAAATCTCCTCTACTTTGAGGCTCATCTTGAACCTCGCCGAACTGTCTCAAATTTTTTTTTGGTAAGTGTCTCTCAATGATGTGAACACTAGAAAAAGTCCTCCCAATCAAGTACTATGTATGTTTGCAAAATAGAAAGTGTCTATCCTCATCCGACCACTCCTCACAATCCATGTATGTCCTCCACATAAACTGATCTAGAATTTCAAGCACATGTCTCCAATATCCAGTGTCTCCAACATGACTTTGAGTGATGTGTCCCATATACCGAAACACATATGGAGCTCTCTCCTGTCGCTCTATAGTAACTGGAGGATGAAACACAACTATCCTCTCTTGACCCCACACCATCAACAGAGTGGTCCCACAACTCAATGACTGTGTATCTCTATAAGCAATATCACATAAGTGGAAATATAAGTTCCCTAATAGGCATGGACCCCAAGCATGCATGGTCTCTCTCTCCAGCATACCAACCAACATTGCACCCCATCCAACTGAAAAACTGTGACCCCGTCGATCAGGTAGAACTATCCCCCTATCAATGTACACAATATGCAGTCAATCCTATTGTATCTATCCACTAACATTGGTCATCTGATCTCATAATGCTTAATGTCGAGCCTAATAATATTGTCCACCTGATAAAATCTCACTAGCTCAGTCAATCTACATTGGGTATTGTACATCACCTACTCTCCTCTAATCAGCAATCTCAATATCTTGTACACATCCTCCAATGTGACAGTCGCCTCCCTAGTTGTAAAATGAAATGAAGATGTCTCGAAATGCCATCGCTCACACAACACTGTGAGCATCCCCCTATTCACCCGAATAGTGGGCATTGAGAGACAGCGACGAAGACCAAGTCTCCATAGAAGTCGTATCTCTGCACTAGTCAGACGATCTCTCAGATCGAATGTGTCAGGACATGTCTCCCACATATATATAGGATCTAATACAACCTGCATTTAAACCATGATGTCAAGAATTTTCAAGTTTTTCTTAGAAAAAATAATTCAGAAAATTTTTTCAGCCAAATGTGGCTCACTTTAATAGATGCAATGCATTTTAACAAATGTGTTGCATAACACCTCATTTGCGGTGCATATTTCCAACACCCATTTATACCTACTACAAATGCGGTGAATTAAACCAAATGCGATGCAAAAAGCCAAATGCAGTGCATTTTCTACAACCTACCTACCTGCTACATATGTGTTTCACTAATACACATACGGTTCACTACCCCACATGCATCTAATCCTAATGCAAATGAGTTGCATATATACATATGTGGTGCATTATATTTCAAATGCATTTATTCCCTAAAATTCCTAACCTAGCCTAAATGTGTTTTCGCACATGCATCATTTCGTAGTCAAATGCGGCGATTACGACGGCATATGCGTCATTCACGAAGGACCACATATGTTAATTAACTCTTAAAGGCCTAAAAAAATGTGCAAAAATAAATTTCAAGAGTTCATTTTTGGGTACATACCGGTGGTCTTGCGTCAGCTGGCCACCTGAAGGTTTGAATCTGATATCCTTGATACACAACGTATGAAATGGGTGCCATTTTCGTCTGCTAGTCAGAGAAAATTCTCAGTTTTCCAAACTCCTTCAGGTGCATATGAATTGGTTTTCAACCTAATTCCTATTTATAGGTAGGGTTTGGGTGGAATTTCTTCAGACCTTCTCTATTGTTCACTTAACATTTCAACTTCAAATGACCCGTACACGTCTGTATCACTTCCAGTTTCAATTCCGTCAACTCCATAGCATTTCTGACTATCAAATTGACTTATCGGGAATATTTCCTATTTTTTTTTAAACTTTCAAAAATTTGTCAATTTTCTCGAGGGGTCATACCCTAACCTGTTTCATGCTGGGGCACGATTGAGGCATATTTTCTTTGACACAATGCTGTAACAACATTGTATGAAAGAGGGGCAAATTGTAGACACCGAAAATTGGTCTAGGCCTGCAAGTACACATTCGACATAATTTTCTATAGTCCGTTGTCATGATTAAATAATGTTTATTATTTAATTAACCTTTCTAACACATATTTCCTCTATTAATTAAATACCCCTTTTTAATTAATTCATTAATTCATAAATAACCGTTATTCAACTTGATTAATTAAATAAATCATATTTGTTTAATTATGTCACTAACTAATTTATTCTTCCCTTCTTAATTAAATAATTTATTATTTAATTACCCCCTTTATCATATTTCAACTATAATTAAATATCTTTATTTAATTATTCAATTTAACCCCCTTTATCTATAATTAAATATTTATTATTTAATTATTCATATTATCCTTTTCAAATAGTCAAATTAAATAAATTATCTTTATTTATTCAATTAAAGTCTCTTATTTTCGAATGTTGAATTAAATTAACATTTAATTCATATTTATTTATTTATTTCACATTCTTCTATGAATCAATTGACTAATCATTCACTCACCTTCTAACTCGAGATCTATTTTTAGTTCTCTAGTTGTCTCTGCAAGAAGACTCTTTGTCATAACTAGTCAATTAACTAGTTCTAACTCCTATTTGCATTCAAATGCATTATTCTTTGAGTTCTAACTTTTTCTTTGACATACAAATTCTATATCTTCTATTTTCAAAGATTTTGAACTCGAGATTATGTTCTTGTTCTAACTTAGTCTTTATCCTGTAGTATTTTATGACTCATGTTCTAACTCACATCGCATGGCATTCATCAATATCGTCTGTCGATATCTCTTTCAATCTGAGTCGATCGTTCAAAAACCCAAAATCTATAAAATGGCATGTCATTATCATTATTCCTCCCGAAATCATACACTTTTGAGAATAAACTTATCTTCGATATTTTTCTTAGACATTCAAAGAAGTTATGTTTGCATCAAACACAAAAATTTGAGGGCAAGAATACTGAAAAGGAAAAATGGAGAAGAGTAATCAAGATATTTCGAAGGAGTGAACATATATTCGGTGAGAGCTTTCCATTAATTTGTTTAGTTTATTATGTTTATTTCCTCGTTATTTGTTGTTTGATTTAGATCAATATTGATTTAGATTGGGATTAACATCATTTTTTCTAGTTGCAGATATCTTCATCCAGATTTTAGTTTATGTTACAGATGCCAAACAAAATTTAAGAGAGCAAAAATCCACAGTGCATTTTCCCTGAATTGATTGGTGGAGAAGGCAACAAGTTCAAACCTTTTGTTGACTATAATAAGGCCTTGCTTCAAACCAAGAAATATATTACAAGAAATAAAAGATTTGAATTTACAGCCTTCTTGGTGAGGTAATTGAGAGAAAATTCGGTTTGAATATTTTCTCTCTTGATAAATTTGAAGGTGAGTAGTTATGTAGTGAGGAAAAAATATGGTATACACATCTATTCAAATACAATAGTCTATATATAAATATATATATACATGTGTACACATAGATATATATATCGATTTATATGTGTTTGTTCTTGATTGAACCTAAAGGTCTTTATTATGTGTATAGATATGTCAAGTTTTTTATATCAATATGGTTGTTTCCTTCTTGTCAAGTTGAATTTCTACATAGTCTTATATCTGCACAATTTGTGTTTGCTATTTGAATATTTATATTCATGTGTGCTTATGTATGTCTGTATATGGTCATTTGCAATAAGTTGTTTTTCAATAAAGGATTTTCTATGTTATGTTAAAACCATTATTATTTCATCTAAAGCTTCTATTTGTGGTTATGGTTGCAATGATATACAGTTGGTGTTATTCTCCAAAAGGCATTGTTGAATGATCTTCTCTATCTTTGGTTATATATTATAGGCAACAAAAGATTGGAATTTGTAGCCCTCTCGTTGAGTCAATTCATGGAAAATTCAGTCTGGATGTTTTCTCTCTTCAAAAATTTGAAGGGCAAGAGTTATGTAGCAAGGGGAAGATATGGTATACACATTTATTTAGATATAGCATGCTATATATAAATACATATGTACATGTATACAGATAGATATATATATATTCCTATATGTGTATGTTCTTGATTGAACCTTTAGTTCTTTATTCTAAAATTCGATGACTAAATATTTCTCTCTCAACACCTTGCTACGCTAATTAAGTATCATATGAACCATGAGTGGAATTTATTATAATAAAAGTTATATATCAAAAAAAAATTATTTACAAAGGAACACAAAATATTCATATTTATTGTTTTGAGAACATAGTTATTTATTAGGGAAGAGAGTTGTTATTTGTTTCATCCTCAAAAAGTAATTCTCACAATAATAGGGTTTATATTAAACACAAAAAGGAACAATGGTTGCCACATACAATGTTTCTCAAAACCTTTTTGAAACTTAAGGGAGAAGTCAAATACTTTTCCAAAGGGTGAACCATAAAAAATAAAACAATATAGCCAAAGCTAGAGAAAGACACTTGACAATGCCCTATGGAAAAAAACATACACTACACAACATTAACTATCTGGTTATGTTTCAACCATCACCACTAAATACAACCCACAAATGAATAAAAAATAAGTGGTATTACAACCATCACTAGCACATGTAAGCCATACAACAAACAATGTTGATGCAAACCAACATTTAATTTTGATGGCCTTCTCTATCCATGTGGTGGGAAATCTACCAGACTACACCCAACATGCGCCAACCACCTTTGCAACCTTCCCCCACAGATGTGGCCTAGGCCCAGAGATCAGGGAGGTTGACAATCAACCGAGCTAGCCATCAACAATCCAACCAAAGTTCAAGAACACCTGCCACCTTTTCCACAACAATCGAAAGGCTCTAGAACTAGGAAGGCTAATGGGAATTCTAACCAAATCTTTTACAAATAGTGTATCATCTAACAAGGTAGAGAACAACAATCACCATAAATTGTATAACATCAACATTTTTTTGTATTGCAACCATACCAAAAAAGTAGAAACCATAAATAAAACAATATTGGTTTCAAAAGTGACCTAAATGGAAAAACCAACCATAGACAAAAAATGCACTATGACAAAATCATCCAAAATTATAGTCTTTTCCTAACAACACCTTATTGAAAACACAACAATCTATGCTTTTCAACAGAACATTATCAAAAAATGAAACAATGCAACCTATGCTAGAGAACAACAATAAACAATACCCTATCTAAATCGAAACAAATTTTATAATGTATTAATTATTTTATTCAATTGCACCCACACCCACAACACCAATGGTATAAATCAAAGAATATTCATTTCAACACTGACCTAGATGCACAAACTCACAAAACACAAAATGTTACACTGACAAACCCATACAAAACCATAGCCATAGAATATAAATGATTTTAACAAAAACAATAGCCTTCTCTAAACAACACCCTATTGAAAACAAGATGATATAGCATTTCCATCAGTACCTTATTGAAAATCAAACAATATAGCCCAAGGTAGAAAACAACAATCGACAAAAAAATGCATAATGCCAACAATTTTATTTTGTTGCAAACACAACGACAAAAAAAAACCATAAATAGAAACCCACAAAAAAGATTATAGTAACAAGTCCATGCAAAAATATACTCTTTTCTCAACATAACCTTATCAAAAACTAAAATAATATAGCCTTTTCAACAACACCTCCAAACTAAAACAATATAGCCTAAGCTAGACAACAACAATCAACAATGCCTTATGGAGACGAATATAAATTGTATTATGTTAACTATTTTAAAGCCAAACAACAACAATCTCCAATGCCCTATTGAAATCAACATAAACTGTATAATATTAACTATTTTTTTTTTGTTGCAACCATATCCACAAAAAATGCAGTTTGGCCTAAAACCCAACACAGATGCAAAAACCCATAAAATAGAGAAATCATAGTTACAAAGTCATGCAAAAGTATAGTATTTTCTCAACACCACCTTATCGTAACATCAAATAATATAGCTTTTGAACAGCACCTTACTGAAAACAAAACAATGTACCCTAAGCCAGACAATAACACTCAACAATGCTTTATCAAAATCAACATAAACTATATAACGTTAACTATATTAAAGCTAGACAACAACAATCAACAATGCCTTATGGAAATCAACATAAATTGTACAAGGATGACTATTTTATTTTTTTGCAACCATAGGGACAAAAAGAAGCACATAAATCAAACTATATTAGTCTCAAAAGTTACCCACATGGAGGAACCCACGAAAAAAAAATGCATAGTCACAAACCAATGCAAAAATATAGTCCTTTCTCAACAACACGCTATAAAAAAATGGAACAATATGGCCTTCTGACAAGAATGTTATCAGAAATGAAATAATATAGCACAAGCTAGATAACAACAATCAACAACACACAAAACCCATGCAAAATGATACCACATAATGCCAACACTTTTATTCTATTGCAAACATAGCTAGAAAATGGAAGCGGTACAAAGAAAGAAAAAAAGATTCACAATAACAAACCCACCCAAAAAAATACTTTTTTCTCAATAGAACCCTATCCCAAATGTAAACAATATAGCCTTTTCAACAACACCCTATCGAAAATTTTCACAAAGATTCACAGTAACAAACCCACCCAAAAAAATACTTTTTTTTTCAGCAAAACCATATCCAAAATTGAAACAATATAGTCTTTTCACCAAAAATTTATCGAAAATGGAGAATATAGCCTAAGCTAGAGAACAATAATCACCAATTCCTAATGGAATCAAGCATAAATTTTCTAACATTAACTATTTTACTTTGTTGCAACCATAACCACCAAATGGAAGCAATAAATCAAACAAAAAACATAGCCACAAAATGCCAACCATAACCAAAACAATATATCTTTTAACAAACAATATAGTATTTTTTGAACAACACCTTATAGCCCAAGTTAGACAATAACAATCAACAAAAACTCCATAATGTTAACAATTTTAGTTTGGTCCAAACACACCCACAAAAATGAAAGCCATCAAGAGAAACTGACAAAATTTAACAGTAACAAAGCCATGCAAAAATATACTCCTTTCTCAATAGAACCTTACCAAAAATTGAAACAATATAGCCTTTTCAACAACACCTTATCCAAAATTCATAGTAACAAACCCATGCAAAAATATACTCTTTTCTCAATAGAACCTTATCGAAAATTGAAAGAATATAGCATTTTTCAACAACACCTTATTGAAAATGAAACAATATGGCCTAAGCTACAGAACGATAATGAATAATTCCTAATGGAATCAAACATAAATTGTATAACATTAACTATTTAATTTTGTTCCAACCATAACCACAAAATAGAAGCCATAAATCAAACAATATTGGTTTCAACAATCATCCAAATATAGAAACCTACAAAACCATATCCACAAAAACCATGCCAAATGATAGCTACAAAACACCAACCATAAACGAAACAATACTACTTTTAACAAACAATATTCTCTTTTCTCAACAACGCCTTATCGAGAATTGAAACAATATAGCCTAAACCAAAGAACAATAATCAAGAATACCCAATGGAACCAAAGATAAACTATATAAAATTAACTATTTTATTTTGTTGCAACCATAACCATAGAATGAAAGCCATAGACAAAAATCCACAAAAATTAACAATAACAAACCCATGCAAAAATATACTCTTTTCTCAAGAGAACCTTATTGAAAATTGAAATAATATTGCCTTTTCAACAACACCTTTTTGAAAATGAAACAATATAGCCAAAGCCAGAGAACAATAATCAACAATGCCCAACTGTATAACATTAACTATTTTATTCCATTGCAACCATGACCACAAAATAGAAGCCATAAATCAAATAATATTGGTTTGAACACCGAACCAAATGTAAAAACCCACAAAAAACAAAAATTCACAGCTAAAAACCCATGCAAAACTATAGCCACAAAATACGAACCATAAACCAAACAATATTCATTTTTACAAATAATATAGCCTTTTCTCAACACCATCTTATCAAAATTTGAAACAATCAATAGTACCTCATCAGAAACCAAATAGTATAGCATGCCACAAACCACAAACCACAAATGAAATAATATCGCAAAGGGATTTTTGATATGCACCTCTTCCTACTTTATTCAAATAGACCTCTTCCCACTATTTTTCTCTACGTTTCCTTGTTTCTCAAACCCTACAAAAAATTGCATAATGTTAATAATTTTTTTCCATTGCAAAAATTCAAAACTTCATAGTAACAAACCCATGCAAAACCATAGACACAAAACACAAATGATAAATGAGTTTTTTCTCAACAAAAACCTATCAAAATTTGAATCAATCAACACTACCTTACACGAAATCAAACAATATAGCCTGCCACAAACCACGAACCACAAATGGAACAATATCACAAAGGGATTTTTTGATATCCACCTCTTCCCGCTAGCTTTCCTACAAAAAATGGGCACCCTCACAAAATAACCTCCACCCACCTTCACAAAGGCCAAAAAACAATGGATAGAACTTGCACCCTCACAAAATCTTACCCTCCTTACTCACAACTCAGATAGTAAGGATAGCAATAGAACAAAACCCAACAATGCCCTATCAAAAATCTCACAGAAATTCGCTATGTTTCTGGAGGTTTGAAATGGTAGGTTTTATTACAACCACCGCTAGTACATGGAAAGCATACATCAATTAATGTTGATTTGAACCAACATTTAATTTTGGCGGCCTTCTCTATCCACATGGTGAGAAATCTGCAAACCTACTCCTAAGCCATCCACCAACTTTTTCATGGCCATCAAAAGGCTCAAAAACTGGGGAGGCTAACGAAAATTCCAACCAAAATTCAAACACATCCACCACCCTTTTATGGTTGTTGGAAGGCTCAAAAACTTGGGAGGCTAACGAAAATTCCAACCAAAGTTCACACAAATAGCCTATCAGCTAATAATCAAATTTAATTAGCAATAATATTGATCTAGAAAATAGTGATCTAGAATTATTGGATTATTTTGAAAAGGATTATGCATTTATTTGATTTCAGTTGGTACATGTTTGGTTTTCTATTTACTAGCTAGAATATTGTAACAAAATATATGAAATTAAAATTCAGACATGCATGTGCAATTAGGAGACTAGGCAAATTCTCTATTGAAATTTATGTTATTGTGGACCTGGATATGTTGTGGACTTTGGTCCTAGACTAAGTTTTGTCATGTGATCTAGTGCAAAGAGTTGCATTGCATCATATAATGGTGCAAACCTATTAAATCTATTGACCATTCCTTCTACAACTACTTCTAAGTTTTGTTATGCTTAATACCACACAGTGACTTAATTTTATATGAAGACAATTCTATTGAATTGCCTCAATTTTAGTCAAGCCTAGATTTTCAAGGAATAATTTTTGGTATGCATTCTAAACACACTATACAAATGTAGAATCTAATGTAGTTAATGAATTTTTGTAGTACCTAAACATAAAAGTTAAACATTGATGATGTTGAATAAAAAACATATTTATGCAATTCTTAGACTAATAAATAAATGGTTTCAAATGACCTTGGAGATGTCTTTAATACATGAACATGGTCAATATTTCAAACTAAATATAATTTGGGTCAATAAATTAATAAAAAAAAACTATGAAAGTGTTGTCTTTTAGGCATGAAATATATAATCTTTTATAAATTGGTAGACCACATTGTATGAAGTTTAGTCTTCTACAAGATCATATTATGTGGCATAGTCCTAAATTAGGTCACATTATGTGTTCTAGTCCTCTAAATTTAGTTATTTTGTGAGGAGGTATTATAAATCATATGGTTGTTGGAAGTGAAAAAAATAAGATGGATACTAATTATGAGTTAGGTCATGTTTGTCAACTATATCAAATAAATTTTTGTGGCAATGCATTAAGGACATGTGCATAAAGGTGTGTTATTTAAGTTATACAAGAATAGGGTATGCAATTTATAGTAATTAAATTTTCAACCTCACTTTAGTGTGTGTATAATTAAGCATGATCCAAGCACTTATAAGTATGAAAATGAGAAAATCAAGATATAATGTTTGATTAGGGATGATGTCTCAATGTGTACTTATATGTATAAAACATGTTTACTACACACATTAACACATGCTATTATTTCTATCTATTGAATGTCAAAGACATGTGTCCATAAATTATAAATGAAAGAAAAAAAGTTAAAGCCAAGTAATGTCTACATAAGGTGTTTGGTTGAACTTGTGATCTGAGACTATGCTAAGTAGCATTATTCAATATCATCAAATTGGGTAAATTGTGCTTCATAATTATTCTCTACTAGGATGAGGAGGATGTTCCCTAATTTATTTAAATAATGAAAATTAAAAAGAAATGAGAAAAAATTGTAGTGTAGGAAAATGCATACCCTTGCATTTTCATGCTTGTTTGGTCCCGCCTTTATTTATTTATTTTCATTTATGTCTTAATTGGTCCTATTTTTCATCCGCGAGCCTTATAAACTATATCTTTTATTGGAAAATCTTGACAAACATCAATGGATAAATGATAATTTAATGATTTTGCAGGAGTGTCCCTAATTTTTGGGTCGGGACTAAGATGCCACCTAGGGAATATTTGTCCCCCTAAGGTCTTAGGACACCCTTTTCAATGGAACCTTAAATGGGACCCTTTTTGGTGTTTGTACCCCAAGTTTTCAGGACTTGAGACTAAGATTCCACCTAGGGAATCTTAGTCTCCCTTAAGTTTTCTTCAAGATTTAATTTAAAATTCTTGAGGGATTTGGCATCCTTTAATAATTGAATTCATATGTTAGCTTTTTGTGGTGTAATTTTGGGATATTAAACATGAATAAGTATAAATACAAGGTTCATTCACTCATTTTCATATCTAAGCATTCATGAGAGATCCCAAGCATTCAATTATTCATTCGTAAGGAAAGTTAATGAAATCAAGAGAAATTCATCAAGCATTTGGAGCCATCATCAAGGTTCAAGCATAATATCAAGGAGATTATTACATCATGTGTATTTTTGAGCTAACATTTGTGATGTATGATTTTGATTCAAGCAAGCAATTCAAGTCAAGATCTATCAAGCGTTCATTGGATTCAGGATCTACATTCAAGCTAGCTATTTCACACAAGTTCATAGACTTCATAGAAAGTTTTTGGTGAGTTGTAACATTTCATGTTGTTCATTCATCATTTCCCTCCATTTCATTTCATTATAAGGTTTAATTACCAACAAGGGGTTTGACAAAGGAAGTCCCCCATTTACTAACAATCAACAATTTTTTCTTCTCTTGTGTGTTTGTGATTGCAGATTTAGGTTGAAGACTTGAAGATCATATGAAGTGAAAAGTTTCAAAGTTGCATAACAAATTTTTCTTCTTCATGAAAACTCACCTACAGGAAAGATTCAAAAAATTCAAAAGCTAAAATATCAGAAGAAGGAAATGTAGACATTGGACCTTAGGACCACATTTAAGGATTTCAAAAATTCAAAATGAGACTAAGTTGCCACCTAGGGATTATTAGTCCTCCCAAGGTCATTTTTCAAAAATTCTTTTAGATCCACTTTCGGCATCTGAAGATTCCATATTTTCCTCAAAAAATAGGAGTGAGACTAAGTCAATAGTAAGGGTGTCTTAGTCCTCCATGGTACTTTTTGACAACTTTAAATTTTTGGAATCCTCATTACATTTTTGGAACTCTCAAGTACACATACCCTAATTTGTTGTTTCATAATTTCATTATTTGCACCATTCATTTAGCTTGCATTACTAGGTTTTGTCAATTGAATGCTTATTTGTCTTTTTCAAGCTTTAGCTTTGTGGTGAACCCTCTACAGCCTAAAAGAGCCCTTCCTAGGTCTTCCTTTTTGAGAATTGACTCACCCTTGAGGTTGATAATCAACCCAATTAGGATTCCTAGGACATTATTGAATGACCTAAGGAGAATAAGTGAACATACATCTATTTTCTTCATGGTTCAAACATTAAAGACAACCTTGAATCTTTAAGATTTTTTATAAATATCATAATAGAACTAGGTACAAATAAACCTAGAAGACCTCCAATAAATAAATAAATAAAATTCTTACACATGCACCATAAGATATACCAATTTGTGTATCCCTATAAATGAGTTCCCAAACTCAAGAACACACATATAGAAGAATAGTTGCTAACACAGTCTTCTAATAGTTTAATAGTTTAAATTTTTATAGGGTATGACATGTTATATTGTTGTCAATCTTAACTCCACCCTCTATTGAATCATAAATTTAACAAATCAGTGAAAAATAGAAACAAATTTAAGGTTTGGGAACATGCTAAATTAATCTAAATCTCAATATCAAGGGTTGGTTCCCTCTCTAGCCTATATACAATAGTGTTTGCACAACCCAACACTAAAAAATCTTAAATTTGATCCTATCCTACTGATCTCTTAAGGAAAAATCGAAAGAAGGAATGCATAAAATGGAAAGGATGATGATGAACCTAGATTAATGGTATATTCCTACTCACTACACATAGTGAGGTGAATATGATTCTAGGAGAACCATGTTGAGCACCTAGAATACCGAGAGGGGGGGTGAATCAAAATTCACTAAAACTCATTAACTTTGACAATTTAAACATCCATTCAAAGCATCATAGTTAACTTGTAGTAAATGAAAGGAACATATAAAGCATGCATCACATCAAATAACACATGAACACCAAATATACATGGGAAAACCTTAAAAGGGAAAAACCATGGTGATGAATAGCCAACAACATATAATAATCGGTTACAATGTTTGCTATAGGATGGTGGACTCACTATATAAAAAAGATAGAATGGCTTACTATCGATGGCTCACTGCCAAAGGGCTCACTACCCAAGATAGAAAGAGAAACAAAAAAGGGTGGCTCAATAATAATGATGAGGTGCTAACAATGCATCTAACATATGCTAAAGATACAATTCCATTCAAGCTCGAAAACCTAACTTAACACACTTCATACTTCACCATAATTATACTTCACACTTCTCTCCACACTAGATTTTGCACACATTATACACACTATATATCCACACTTTAACCTTGTATATATACTAAAACCAAGAAAAATATCAATTATGTTGGTCTAATTATATGTATTGTGCATCCTCATAACCTGTTAGCCCAAAACATCAACACACATGCCTTGTAAAAAGAACCAAGGCATGTACACCATGAAAATAGGTTGGAATGACCCATATTCACTCCCATAAATTTGATCCTTCATTCATCAACTCTGGATGAGCCTAAAACCTTTAGGTTATCACCATACAAGAAAGACGATGAATCCATCACATAATAAACCAACTTTCACTCACAACTCGACACACAAACCACCAAATCACTTGCCAAATGTAGCATACACACTACTAACATCCTCAAAAACTTCCTCAATTACATGGAAAAATATTCATCCACAGTAGAATGTGGAGCATTCCAACATACACTCTATAGCAGTAACACAACCATTATAGAGTTGATACTCTATCAAGATTATATTCAATTGTGGAAGAAATACAACCTTTCATCTTTTGATTTATACACCTTAAACATGAACCAACATTACCTCAAAACCATATAACTATATTATTCATAGTAGAGAAATGTAGACCACAAAACTGGTTCACTGAACATTAAAAACTGCACACTAGGACTTAGGAAAATATGTGAAAAAATTGGTCTTCTTTAGGCAACCACTACTGTATCTCTATAATGGGTTTCAATTAATGACAACACCATACACTACCATGCTCATCAATCCTCAAAAATTTACCTACTCAACAATCTCCCTACACTATACATCATCATGCCCATGTTGCCAACATCTCAAGTCTTCAATGATCTCCCCCTTTGTCATTGATGGCAACATGCTCTCACTCTTCAAAACTTCTCAAACTTCTCCAAAAATAATTTTCCCTTTGACATAAAGGAAAGGGCTCATAATATCATAGTTTTCATAATCCCCCTAAATTGATATAAGTATATACACATGAAAGTAACACCCCCTTACTAAATCACTCCTTACTCAACACTTCTGCAACAATTTACATTAGAATGGATCCCCTTAACAATGATATCCATCAAAAATTACTAAAATAATTTCACATATGTACATAAAAATAAAAAATTGAATAAGAAAAACATAAATGTACATGTTCAGCTATCAAACAATAAAATACCCTTTTTAGACACCTTCAATTTTGCAAGGTGTGCCTCTCAATCGTTCTTGGTGAAAGCAAGTATATTGTACTGATTCTCAAACTAAGTAAGGAGATCATCTCCTTCATCTAGGGTATTGTGCACTAGATTCATCTACACCACCTTATCTACTATAGCAAGAACTACAACAAAGGATGTAAGCCTTGCACTCACCAAGTCTCTAAGCTAACTATACTACATTATTATCTTTTCTTTATGTTGTTGTAGTAGGAAGAACTGTGCATGCAGATTTTCTATTCCTACCCTATTCACACCTTCTGCATCATTTGTGAGATCATATGCATCAAGGGCCTGAGAAATTTTTGAATCTATTGAGTCCATTTAGTCCTTTATGCTCCTTGTAGAGTTAGGCCATTTAAAGGAAAATTGAAAAAAAAAAAATCTTCATCCAAGCATTCCTGATCACCTCTCAAGTTTCCTTACATCTTATCATGTGGATCATCACATTTATCAGATGCTTTAGTCGATCTCCTGTCATTGACATTATTTTCCATTTCTTTTTCTAATTTCTCTTCCAAACTGACAGAATAATATTTGAAATAATCGAACAAAAACTTCAACTTCTATACATCAGACAAGGAATCATCAATAGTTACACCAATAATACCTTCTTGCAACACCTTAACAACTTCTTCAATCATTTGTGCACTCTTTTGGTGGGTTTGTAGTATTTCCTTCCTTCTAGAGGCATGAAACAAATCACCGAGATGTAACCTGTGCAGGAGAGAGATATTTCTCATATCCACTTGAACTTGTTGTATGGGTATATGCAAGAGCTTTGCAGACACCACTGGTTCAAAATACAAATGCATATATAATAATTCCTTTCAAGAATCTCAAAAATATCCAGAGTATTCACCAATAGTTTTTACATTTTCTCCTTCCTTCTTCTCACACTTCTCCTTTTCTTCATTACCAAGGTATTCTTCTACATTATCCTCTTCCTATGAAGACTTCTCATCATCTAGAGGAGAAAAATATTCATTTCTTTGAGCCTCAAATTTCATCAATGATTTTTCTTCTTTCTACTCATTATCCTTCTCCATATCTGGAAGAGGAAAATTTTGTTCTCATTTTTCTCTATCCTTCTTCAAGATATTCTTCATATCATCATTCTTTTCTTCAACAAAAAAATTATTTACAACTAGAGGTTTATTATCTGTAGCCATGTTTTCATGTTCACCCTCAAGATCAACCACATGCTCATGTTGTGCATTATTAGGCTCATTGCTTTCTGGGATAGATGAACCATTCTACCTTTTCCTTAACTATCCCGAGGAACTCCCAACCCTTTAGAAATTTCTTCAACCTTCCATAGTGTCTCATTATCCAATCTTTCAATGTCTTCCTTGTCTCAGCTCATTAGAGTGTTAACTCTTTTTTTTTCCTAAATTTCTTGTTGTATAGTTTTGATAATTTGTGTTTGTCCTCATGTGTTAGAGAATAAATAATCTTCTCCAAGGAAAATTCCTTTATCTTCACATATTCTTCAATATCCTCTTTCCTTCTTGTATTTAAAATATTTTTCAATGTCATTAGGAAATTGATCCTCAATTTTATCTAAGTTGATGTCAAAATTTACAATGTACTTAATAATGGCTTCTTCAATTGTCTCCTTATCTTCATCATTAGATTGGAGATACATTTTATCTATCTCTTCCAAGAGACAAAATTCTAAAATACTATTAAACAAATAATCAAATTTTGAGGGACTATGCCCCCTTACCAAAAGGGTCTTTTTCTTCTTCTTCCCCTTTCCTTTAGCTGATTTTTCTCCTTCACTCGAACTCTTTTCTCTTCTCTGAAACACAAAACCATTATTTTATTTTTGAAATTCCTCTTCACTTGTTGTATCTACAATAGCAATGTTTTTTCTCTTCAATAGTGGCTTGATACTTCTTCCTCTTGTATATCCTCTTCATCCTCACATCCGATGTATCTTTCTTTGGTGGACTTTTCTTTTCTTCTCCTCTTACGAGGCATTTGTTGTATAGATGGGTCAAATGTTTCTTTCTTCTTTTAGCTTCCTACAACCTTTGTTTTGGGGACCATAGTAGTAGTAGGAGAGGGAGAAAAGGTCATAAATAACCATCTTGGACTTGGAAGACCTTATGGAGCCCCAAATGTAGCTTTAATTTCCTCCATAGAATGCTTGGGTGGGTTCACAATCTCATCCAATTGAGTTTTTATCTTCTCCACATTCTTCTTAATGTCCTTCCTCTTCTCAAGATTAACTTCAATTGATTTCTCTACATAAGTTCCAAACCCATCCACAGATGGATATCTTGGTTTGGTTAGCATAATATCCACCAGACTAGTAAGCTCTTCTACTATAAACTCATATCTTAACTTTGGGATCCAAATAGTTCTAGGTTAAAATTATTCCATAACGTAGTTATCTTTGTTGACCATAAAAGTTATATCATTCTTATATTTCTCAACATTTTTTGTTGGTATCCTTTCTCTTTCTCTTTTTTTCCTTGAAAATTACTGAAGAAACCCCACAACATGGTTTTCTAGGTTTCCAGATTCCCTAACCTTCTCAATTGATCTCTAATTTGAATTGTAATAGGAATGTTGTCTAACCACATAGTAAATTATTTGTACCAAGAACTTCTCTAAGAAATTAAAACAATAAACATACAATTATGCCTTTTGACTTGATAGAGCTTTGTGCTTCCATATTGAATTTGGTTTGGGGGGATGGATGAAGGTAGATTTATTTACCACCACCACCATGATATGATTAACATTTTTGAAAGAGAATCCCACAAAGGATTTTTTGAGGATTCTCCCATGATCGAAAACCCTCAAGACAACCATAACACAAAGTACTAGGAGTAAAGTTGAAGAACACAATGATATTACATACTTTTTAATGATATTGCCTTGTTTAAATCAAGCCACGATCACAAGAGGAGCTCGATATGACATGAGAAGATTGATGTATGCTAAAAAATTATAATAGGTCTATCATTGAATTCACCTCTATGTAGACATGGGAGATTGTGTAGTTATGTATATTTCTAACAAAATATACTATGATAAAGAGGTATGGCTGGAGTTCCATCTAACTATCTAGTTTCATTTGATCATCTTGATTAGGCCTTACTGGAAACACTAGCATAGACTAGTGATAATGGATTTGAATTCAATAATGTTATTGGTGGCCAATGGAATTTACTTTGATAGAGACCATATGATCCAACCATGCTCATTCCTAATTAGTCATCCCACTCCAAAAGTGCTTGAGTCTCCTTTCAAGGCACCATCAAAATTAAGATTCAATCGACCACTAGGTAGTTCCATCTACATAGCATTATTCTAAAAGTATTCTCTTGGAACCATAGTAGCTAACCCCATGGGGATTTTGAGAAGGGGTAGATGCCATATAATCATGTCGTCCCCACTAGAGAACCAAAAATTATGACAATTTTTTATGGCCCCCACCATACATTCACATATGCCCCCCTCTATTCCTTTTATGACCTTTTACCTTGAGGTAGTCGATTCTTGGAAGATTATTCTATTTCTTTCCTTCCACCCCTCTATTCCTTCTATGACCTTTTCCCTTGAGGCAGTCAATTTATAATGCCCCTCCATGCAACCGTAGAGGAATTTTCAATTCACTATGAAAGTGTACAAATTTATTTTTTATTAAAGTGAATTAAACATACAAGTTCACCTACAATTGACAACATCCTCTAAGGTTACGTAACCGAGATTAAATAAACCCACACATATATCAACATATAACCATAGCAATAATTACTTTATGAAATAAGTATTAAAACAAAATAAAGATACAACATATATATTTTATATATATTCATGAAATATACATACATAATTATATTTTAATTTATATTTATGTAAATATACTCATGATATATACTTATTAAATATATATCAATTAATACTGTTGTTTACTCAAATCATTGAAACTCATATTAAAATAATATATATATAAACATATACACATTATCTATATATATAATATATATATATACATAGTGTATATATATTTAATATTATTCCAAATAAAAATTTATGAAACCAAATGACCTTTCATGATTTCTTAAAATGGAAATAAATCGAACGAAATTAAATCCCAAAAATATTTTGAAATAAATTAAAAAAAAACCAACAACAATGGCCCACCAGACTATACATAATATAGTTGGCCCTGATGCCTTGGGCACTAGTTTGTACATTTTACAACCGACCACCCAAAGTATTGGGCATCGGTCTGTACAATGTACAACTGACTACCCTTGTTGGGGGCAATGCTGTTACCATGGCAGTGCTCCCTCCACTTTAGTGGAGGGTGTTTCCATAGGAGAAATGCACTCCCTTACATGAGGTACGGTGGGCAGTGGGGTACATCCGCCCCCACCAACCACCAAACAAAATACTTTTTTTTTAAAAAGATTTTTTTCAATAACATGAAATTCAAAATTTCGTTTCTTCCTAGCACGTCGTACGAATGGTGATTTACTAAAATAAAATAAGTTAAATCCCCAATATCATAATGCAAATTTATATATATATATTATATATATATATATATCAATGTGTATATATATAATATATATATATATATTTAAACGGAATTTCAATTTACTAGATAAATTGGGAAAATTTACAAAACATCCATCTATAGGCAGAATTTATAAAATTTCCAGAGAACTCAAATTTCTACAGAGACTTTTTAAAATGAATCTTGTAAACAACTTCCGCAAATCTAAATCATAGCAAAGAGACTACCAATTTTCAACAAAGGTTTACAATATATAACCTAATATCCTCTAGGTTTCTCCACCACAAAATGCATAGAGGTTTCAAAGAAAATTCATTTTTCTATAGAGGTTTAATTTTCTAAAATAATTCGCTGCAACAATAGAAGCTTTAAAACAATTTCTTTCTCTAAAATCAAATCCTTTCCTAAATGGATCTAATAATACAATTAATTAAACAATACAATTTCTAATCTAGATTTTAAACAATAAAATATCACAAGTAAAGAACATGTATCAAGAAGCTTCAAACAAGATGCATATTTGATGTCGAGCCTCCTCCAAAGCTTCCGCAGCTTCTATCTAGCAATCCCAGTAATTCCAACATCAAAATAGTATCCAATAATCACAATAAATGCAAAAGAAGAATTCCTTAACAAATCCTATAGCCAAGAAGCTCTACAATCCTCTGTGTATTTTCAATTTCTCATTATTTTCCCAAAAATATCCTCACACACCCGTGAAGAAGCTTTCCTCTTCCTTTCCAAATCCAAAATTCTCTCCGTGAATCAATTTTCAACAACCTCTTCATTAATTTTAACTCTAACATGCTGGAAAAATTAAAATATCTTCTAACAACCAATTTTAATTTCCATTTAATTCCAAATTGATATTAATTACCACTAAATAAAATTAAATTCCAAAATGAAATCAGATTCTCTTTTTCTTTTAATTTTCTAAATAAGCAATTTAATTAATTAATTTTAATTATTTAATAATTAAATTCAACCCCATGGATTAAATTAAATTTAATTAATTAATTTAAATAATAACTTCTATCAACAATGTATAATTTTAATTAAATAAATATCAACATCATTTAATGCAATAATTCTAAATATTTATTACCATAATCAAGAACCCCTCAAAATAAAACAAGGCAATCAACGACTCAACAAACACGATTGATGACACACTATGGTTAGAGTGTAGACTTGACACAAGTTACCTAGCTACTATCTCCCGGTCAACTTAACTATTGGATCGAAACGCTCAAACCTATGAAACTAGGTGAAGTCGATGTCATGTACCTGCAAACCTGAAAACCAAGTAACCAACATCATATATATACAACATAAAATACAAACCATGAAGAGGAAATCACAAAATCTTAGAGCGCTCGCAAGCGAGTGATGTGATCTTGTCCCCTTCACCAATACACTCATCATACCGACTCTTCCATAATACTTCAAATATCTCATGAATAATAATAGGTTACAACAACAAGTAATTGAACACCACCTCACATCACACAATAGTTTTTCATTCTATAGATATCAATCAAATAACACACATGATAAAGTATGCAAAGTATCATAGTAACTGATCTAAAACAAAGCATAAATTTTTTGTCTAAGTAGGAAGAAAAATGGAGGGGTATTACATTCTCCCCCCAAGGACCAAGCTTACTCCTGGAAGCTTGCAAAAAAGTAGGGATATAATTCCCTCATCCTAGCTACATCTTCCCAGGAGGATGAAGCATCATCCCTAGGATCCCACTGAAATCTAACCTGATCAATATCTCACCACCGAAGAGCGAGCATTTTGCACTCCGTTACGACCATGCTATGCAAAGCCAGTTGCCCATCCTCTACCTATAAAGAATTCCAATCAAGGACGTGAGAAATATCTGGATGGTATGGCCAAAGAACAAAAATGTTAAAAACATCGTGAACATGTGCAAGATTGGGCAGCAAAGCAAGCCAGTAAGAAACTGGACCAATCTTCTCAAGTATCTTGAAAGGTCTGACAAAGCGAGGCACCAACTTAGAACCCTTTCCATAACAGATTGGACTCTTTCGTCGATGCACCCACAAGAACACTCTGTCACTGACAAAAAACTGTCAATCAACTCTATGTACATCTGAATACTTCTTATGCCTATCATGTGTTGCTACCAAGAGCTCTCTAATCTGAACCACCTGCTATTCCATGTCCTGCAAAATCTTCGGACCCAATAATACTCAAGGGGGTATGACAAGGATGTCCATTTAAAGCCTAAAAAGGAGGCATGCCAGTAGAATTCTAGAAACTATTATTGTAAGAAAAATCTACCAAATAGAGATAGTCTTTTGATCGTGTCCACTAGTCCATAACATACATATGCAACATGTCTTCAAGGATCTAATTGACCCTCTCAGTCTGTCTATCTGTCTCTGGGTGATACATTGAATTGAAGTTCAACTGTGTCCCCATCGCATGCTATAATGAAGTCCAAAGAGCTGAGGTGAACACTGGATCCCTATTAGAAATGATCCGATGCAAAATACCGTGCAACCTCACTATGTCCTCCATGAACACTCTAGAAAAAAATGATTTATTATAGGAAGAGTGAATAGGTGAGAAGTGTGCTACCTTCGTCAACCTATCGACTATCACCATAATCGCATCATGTCATCATGAGGATTTAGGTAAACCAACAATGAAGTCCAATGAGATCATATCCCATTTCCATTTTGACACTAGGTGTGGCTATAGAAGCCTTGTTGGATGTTGGTGTTTAGCCTTCACTCACTGAAACTCTAAACATCTCGCTACAAAATCTACAATATTGTGCTTCATTCCTAGCTAGAAATACAATCGATGCAGATCTACATGCATCTTCTTCACCCTTGGATGAGTTGAATAGGATGCACAATGTGCCTTGGTCAAATCTAAAGTGTGAAAATCACCTACTAAAGGAATGTAAATGTGTTCTAAATGTCTCAATAAACCATCTGCATAAAATGCATATCCTGTGAACCTTCCCTCTAGAGGTCTACCTTCCTCAATCTCTGTTCTAACATCTAGATACCATTTGTCCGTTGGAAGAGTAGTAAGAATCTGACTCCCTAAATCCACTATAAGATTCAACTCAGCTATCTTGTGCCTACATCTACTGAGTGCATCAGCTACGACATTCTCCTTTCCCTGAATATACTTCACTTTGAATTCATATTCAAAGAGAAACTCCATCCAATGCCTCTACCTAGCATTAAGGTTCAACTGCGTGAAAATGTATTGAAGGCTCCTATGATCACTATGCAGCTCAAATTTGTGCCCAAGAAGAAAATGTCTCCATCTGGTCAATGCATGGACAACTACCGCTAACTCAAGATCATGTGTAGGATAATTCAGTTCATGATCCTTAAGCTTCCGTGAATCATAAGCTATAACTCAACCCTCCTGCATCAAAACTACTCCTAACCCCTCCAAGGATGCATCTATACTGACTACAAAGTCCCCTATAGGATCAAGTATCATTAGTATTGGCACACTAGTCAACTTCTCCTTAAGAACCTGAAATGTCATCTCACACTGCTCTGACCATCCGAACCTCTTCCCTTTCCTTTGAAGGGATGTGATAGGATGTCCTATCCTAGAAAAGCTATGAACCAACCTCCTATAATATCCTGCAAGCCCCATAAAGCTACACATCTCTACCACATTCGTGGGCACAGACCAATATGAGATAGCTTGAATCTTTGAAGGAGCCATTGATATACCTTCCCCTGAGATCACATGACCAAGATACCCTATCTTCATCTTGAAGAATTCACTTTTTGACAAGTTAGCATAAAGCTGATTATCCCATAAACATGGTAATAGCTATCACAAATGCTCCTCATGTTCCTCCACTATCTTGGAATATATCAAAATATCATCTAGGAACATAAGGAAAATTTTTTCTAAGTGCAGAATACTCCATTCATCAGACTCATGAATACAAAAGATGCATTCGTCAACCTGAATGGTACCACAGTGAACTTGTAGTGACCATATCACATTTGAAACATCATCTTATGGATATTTGAGTAAAAAATAAGAAGCTGATGGTATCCTGACTTGAGGTCAATCTTTAAAAAGATTGTAGCACCCTTTACTTGGTCAAACAATTCATCAATCCTAGGAAGCGGATACCGATTCTTAATCATCACTTTGTTCAACTGTCGGTATCAATGCATAACCAAAGTGAACCATCCTTCTTCATGAAGATAATTGGTGCTCCCCATGGAAAAACACTAGGGAAAATGAAGCCCTTTCCTAACAACTCCACAAGTTGCAAGCGAAGCTCTTTCAGCTCCTGAGGGGTCATACAGTAAGGAGCTCATGAAATGGGCTCTGATCCAGGTACTAGTTCTATCTTTAAGTCTATATCTCTCCGCAGTAGCATCCCTGGAATGTCATCGGGAAAGACATTTGAGAAATCTTGAAGAATGGGGTGACTATCAAGAGAGACTTTCTCCTCTCCATCTCCTAATCTCAAATCCTCAACTGTAACAACAAACAACTGACATCCATGTTGTACACATATTCTCAACTGCATAGCTGAGATAATCCCCAAGGATATCGGCCTTTGAACTCCTACTATATCCACCTCACTACCAGATGCATTAATGCATCGAACTGACTTATGTCGATAATCAATAACTTCTCAGTGAGCCTCTAACCAATCCTTACCTAAGACAACATCATAGGATCCCAATGGTATAACTCAGAGATTCAATGTAGTAAGGAGAGGTCCAATCTCCAACCTACACTTAAGTACTAAAGAATGCAATGTGAATTTCACACCAAAAGCTAACTCGACCTGCCACCTATCATCTTGACTTATAGCCCCCAATCTACAATGTGACACTATGGATGAAGAAATGAAGGAGTTTGATGCTCCAGAATCAAATAGAATGGTAATAGGGTTACCCAATAACATACCATAAGTCTTAACCATGGTACCCTGGTGCTCTGCCTGACAGTTATCAACCACTGCAAACACATGATGGCCTCTACCAACATCCCCCACTATTGGCTCCAATGCCACTGGTCTCTACATGAATCCATATGTGCCCTTGTTAGGACACATCCTAGCAATATGGCCCTACTGACCACAAGAGAAACAACCTGTGCCTCTACCATATCCTCTATCTCTAGCTGGTGTGCTAGACTACTGCGCACTACCTCTAAAAGTGGTCTAGAAGCTCTGAACGGGTTGTTCAGAGTTGAAATGCTTCATGCGCCTCTAGTTTCTATCACCCTATCTCTACTGGAAACCTTTATGTTTCCCTTGAGATGCCTACTACTGATTGCCCTATGTTGATTCTTGTTGTGTCTTAGGAGGCACAACTCTCTATGTCTATCCCCCTCAAGCACTAGTTCCAACTCCTAAACCACTACCAATAAGTACACCTATATGGCCTCCCAGGGCCATGGTCAAATTTTCCTTCACAAGCTGTGCCTTCTCCACAATTGTCTCCATAGATTTGGGCTCAAAGACCCGCACACCACCACTAATATGGGCATTCAAGCCCCTAACGAAATGTTGCACGAGCATCCTCTCATCATCTCCTATTCCTATGAACTATTTAATTTTGTAGAAACATCTCTCATAGTGGTCTACGGTCATAGCTAGCTATCGTAAGGCATGGAACTCATCACCTTTGCATTCACGCCAATGGTCAAAAAGAAAGTGGGCTTTGAACCACTCAAGGAATATCTCCCAAGACAAAGTATTCATATCAATGTGGAGCTTCTGCTCCTCCATTCTCCACCAAGTAGATGCAAACCCTCGCAAGTGCATAACAACACACTATGCTTTAGTACTATTGTCAAATGGATGGATAGAAAAGCATAGATCGAGACCTATCAGCCAAGTCTCGGCCTCTAAAACGTTGCCTACTTCGTCAAAACATGGTGGTTGTGACTGAATCAAGTCTCTCATATAAGAAGAGGCTAACATCTCTGACTATCCCAGAACTACCCTCACACCAAGATTAACCTCTACATTTTCCCATCTCAGACCTAGGAGTGCCAAAGCCTCCTCAAATGCTCTACATGTAGCTTCAATCCCTGGAGGATCCTATTGTCCACCACTACCCCCTAGGCCATTCTGCTTGGCATATTGTTCCTCCTAATCTAATATAAGTGTAACATGAGGTAGAGAGTCATGTTGAATCCCTTCGTGACTGCCTACCTAGCCATGTCCTCATCCTCTGCCTCATCCGCGTTTGGGAGGCATACTCCTACATAGACACAAAGGTATTAGACAAGGTACAATTGAAAAACCTATGCAACTAAGCTTAATGGGTACATCATTATCCCAGAGCGCCCAGTGCTTAAACCTAGGATCTAATACCATGTGTAATGCTCCGCCACGCAACCCTAGAGGAAGTTTCAATTCACTATAAAAGCATAATTTTATTTTTTTTATTATAGTGAATTAAACATACAAGTTCACCTACAATTGACAACATCCTCTAAGGTTATGTAACCGATATTACTTAAACCCACACATACATCAACATATAACCATAACAATAATTACTTTATGAAATAAGTATTAAAACATCATAAAGATACAACATATATATTTAATATGTATTCATGAAATATACATACATAATTATATTTTAATATATAATTATGTAAATATTCTCATGATATATACTTATTAAATATATATGAATTAATATTGCTGTTTACTCAAATCACAAAAACTCATATTAAAACAATATATATATATATATATAAATATATGCACATTATATATATATATATATACATAATGTATATATATTTAATATTATTCCAAATAAAAATTTACGAAACCAAACGAACTTTCACAATTTCCGAAAATGGAAATAAATCGAACGAAATTCAATTCCAAAAATATTTTAAAATAAATATAAAATAAAACTAACAACAATGGCCCACCAGACTATACATTGTACAGTCGGCCTTGATGCCTTGGGTGTTGGTCTGTACATTGTACAGCTGGCCACCCAATGTATTGGGTGTTGGTTTGTACAATGTACAGTCGGCTATCCTTGTTGGGGGCAACGCTGCTACCATGACAACCCTCCCTCCACTTTAGTGGAGGGCCATGGGAGCAGGGCACTCCCTTTCGTCAGGTATGGTGGTTGGTGGGGTACATCCGCCCCCACCAACCACCAAACAAAATATTTTATTTTTTTAAAAACAATTGTTTTCAATAACACGAAATTCAAAATTTTGTTTCTTCCCAGCACGCCGTACGAATGGTGATTTACTAAAAGAAAATAAATTAAATCTTCAATATCATAATGCAAATTTATATATATATCAATGTATATATAATATATATATATTATATATATATATATATAAACATAATTTCAATTTATTGGATAAATTTGGAAAATTTACAAAACATCCATCTACAGGAAGAATTTATAAAATTTCCAGAGAACTCAAATTTCTACAGAGACTTTTAAAAATTAATCTTTTAAACAACTTCCACAAATCTAAATCTAGGCAAAGAGACTACCAATTTCCAACAAAGGTTTACAATATATAACCTAATATCCTCTAGGTTTCTCCACCACAAAATGCATAGAGGTTTCAAAGAAAATTCATTTTTCTATAGAGGTTTAATTTTCTAAAAATCTTCACAGCAACAACAGAAGCTTTAAAAAAATTTATTTCTCTAAAATCAAATCCTTTCCTAAATGGATCTAATAATACAATTAATTGAACAATACAATTTCTAATCTAGATTTTAAACAATAAAATATCACAAGTAAAGAACCTGTATCAAGAAGCTTCAGACAAGATGAATATTTGATGTCGAGCCTCCTCCAAAGCTTCCATAGCTTCTATCCAACAATCCCAGTAATTCCAACACCAAAATAGTATCCAATAATCACAACAAATGCAAAAGAAGAATTCCTTAACAAATCCTATAGCCAAGAAGCTCTAGAATCCTTTGTGTATTTCCAATTTCTCTTCTTCTCCAAAAATATCTATCCCCAAAAATATCCTCACACACCAGTGAAGAAGCTTTCCTCTTCCTTTCCAAATCCAAAATTCTCTCTGTGAATTAATTTTCAACAACCTCTTCATTAATTTTAACTCTAACATGCTGGCAAAATTAAAATATCTTCTAACAACCAATTTTAAACTTCATTTAATTTAATAATTACAAATACTAATTTAATTCCAAATTGAGATTAATTACCACTAAATAAAATTAAATTCCAAAATGAAATCAAATTCTCTTTTTCTTTTAATTTTCTAAATAAGCAATTTCATTAATTAATTTTAATTATATAATAATTAAATTCAACCCCATGGATTAAATTTAATTAATTAAATAAATTTAATTTAATTTAGTTAATTAAATAAATTTAATTTAATTTAATTAATTAAATAAATAAATTTAATTTAATTTAATTAATTAAATAAATTAATTTAATTTAATTTAATTTAATTCATTAAATAAATTAATTTAATTTAATTTAAATAATTAGTTTAAATAATAACTTCTATCAACAATGTATAATTTTAATTAAATAAATATCAACATCATTTAATGCAATAATTCTAAATATTTATTTCCATAATCAAGAACCCCTCAGAATAAAACAATATTAAAACAAGGCAATCAACGACTCAACAAACATGACTGACGACACACTACTGTTAGGGTGTAGACTTGACACAAGTTATCTAGCTACTATCTCTCATTCAACTTAGTCGTTGGTTCGACATGCTCAAAACTGTGAAACAAGGTGAAGTCGATGTCATGTACCTACAAACCTGAAAACCAAGTAATCAACATCATACATATATACAACATAAAATACACACCATGAAGAGTAAATCAAGGAATCATAAGGCACTCACAAGTGAGTGATGTGATCCGATCCCCTTCACCAATACACTCATCATACTGACTCTTCCATAATACTTCAAATATATCATGAATAATAACAGGTTATAACAACAAGTAATCTAACACCACTTAAAGCATATCAAATCAAACATCAGATAAACCACATCACATCACACAATAGTTCATTTCTCTTTAGTTATTTGTGATCTCCCTTCCCAAGGTGAAGCCTCCTTGTAGACTAGAAATGGTGTGCTGAAATACCCTGTTAGAACTAAAAATTTCCATCTAAAACCCTAAGGTTTTCTATCAAATTTCCATTAAATCTCACTAAAATCCTAAAGTTTTATTCTCATTGGAACCTATCACTTTCCTAATTTTTCATATACCACTTTTCTCCCATTCAAATTCCCATTCATTTGCTATATTTTCCATTAAAAAATCATTCTTGCCATTCATATATACCTTGCACCATATACTGGTGACTAGCATTTATTTAAAATCTCATTTACTGCTTTATCGTGGCCTCCCACAAAAGGGCCTGTGGTATGGCGGTACCAGTTAGCTGGTAAGCATAAAACATTTACCGTGCCACCATGTGTGGTCTAGACATAGACCGTGGTATCACGGTGGGCATTCATTGACCGGCCAAGTAGGCAGACAGGAGGCTCACCGCGATACCGTAGGGGGTTCAAGCGAAGACCGTGGTGACTGTGGTAATAGTCAACGGTTAGATGACAAGTGATGAGGTGACAAGCTGATGGTTAAGGCATGATGAAGGAAGTATAAAACACATTCACCACGATACGGTGGGGGGCTCCAAAGAGGACCGTCATAACACGGTAGACAGTCAGTAAAAATAGTTGGTGGTGAAGCAATGAGCAGTAGCGGTTGGTAGAAAGTGAAGGGGAAGCCACCGTGGTACCATAGATGGTCTCCATGTAGACCGTGGTGACTGTGGTGGATGGTTTGTAAGAGGCAAAGGGAGCAATTAATGTGGTTACCATGATACCACAGGGGGCTCCAATGAAGACCACGATAGCGTGGTAAAACTGTTAGCAGTCAGTGACATGGACACCGCGATACCGCAGCTAGGCAGAACAATGACTGCGGTAGTGTGATAACAAGTAAGTGAGGAGGAGGTAGCATGAAAAGTGAAATAACTGCAATATCGTGGGGTGCAGATAGTTTGACCATGGTAGAGAGGTAGGCATAAAGGGAGACTTTGCAGCAATGTATAAAGTGATAAAATAAAAGGGCAAAAACAAGTTAATGTAAAATCAAAGCTTAACTATAGTTTTAAATATTTTATTTGCCGATAAGGCAATATAATCAAATATTTTATTTTTTGCCATGGAATGTGAACGGGTGTAACCGAAAACTGAAAGGTTGTGACTCTTCGAATTATATTATATAAATATGTTGTAAAAGAGGGAGAGAAAAAAAGAGGAATTAGAATAGGGGTTAGATTTTTTCCCGAGAGGGGACTGGGGAATTGCAAATAATGTATAGACTTTCTTTGAAGCAGAATCAATGGATAGATCATTTTGAATTTGTGAAACTCTTTATGTTTTCAATTGTTGTGATATAATAATTTATATTTCTTGTGAGGGTTGTCTCCAACTTGAAGTCTTAAATCATTTAAATCAATGTATCAAGCATATGTTTGATTTATCAAAGTGTAAATTTCACTCTATGTGATTTGGTTGATTGGTGTCCACAAGTCAGAGTTAAAATTCTTCTAAACAAGTCATAGTGATTTAGTATTTCTTTTGGATTGTTGAAGTAGAACCAAATAAGAAAATATTCCAGCACTATTTATGCAAGCCATAAATTAATGAAGTTATATGCCAGTCATTAGGTTTCATTTTTCAAAGTGCCTAACAACTAGAATCAAGACAAAGAAGTAAAAAACTCATAATTCATAGTATTTGACTTCATTACCCATGTGGATAGAAGGCACTAACCTGCCACAACCCAAAGATAAAATTCATGAACAAGCAACTTATTCAAATCCTTTCATTTGTGCATTAGGAGTAGGATTAGTTGTAGTGATTTCATCTATTCACTTCCTCTTGCCATTGTGGATAGATTGCTCAACTAGGATGTACATTTCAATCTGCATCATTCATATAGGTACACCCACCTTGGTCTAGCAGAACCTAAAGAGCAGAAGGTGCAATTGTATCAATTGGCCTTGTACATTGGCCAAGAGTGTAGTAAGAGCTTGGAAAACTCTTCTGGTTAAAATCTTCATTTTTGAGAACCAACATACCCATTTTTATCTTTAGGCTAAGGATATGGGGTGGAAAACATTGAACATATTGAGATATTCCTTTTTGTGAATGAGGGAAATGGCCATATTATTCAACTCCTTGATGGATCCTTTGGTCTTTCTAAAATCTTCTACAATTTCCAAGATTTATCTTGGTAATAAATGTCAAATTTTCTAGTAGAACAAGATTGGGAATGCATCGGGTCCTAAAGCTTTGTTGGGTTGCATATCGAATATGGCTTTCTTTAGCTCTTTCTCTATGAATGGCCTCATGTGTATGCAGTTCTACTCTTTTGTGATTAGATTTGGTATGAAAAATAGTGCATCACTCAGGTCATAATTATCAAAGATATCTTCAAAGGTGAGGAGATTTTAGAAGTAACTTGATGCCGCCATATGAACATACACTAGATCCGTGTGGTTCTTTCTCTCCATGTCTTCAATGGTGGTTATTTTTTTACTTACCTTGTCAATTCTTGTTGAATTATATAAGATGATTGTATTTAAATCTCCTTCCTCGAGCCAGAATTATTGAGATTTAGCTCTCTAGAAGTCTTCTTCCCTAGCTAGCATTTCCATATGTACTTTAAAATGGGATTTTTCTTTTACATAGTTGGCTTGCCTCATTTTGTTTTAAATAATTTGTTCATTTAAGTCTGTAAGATCCTTTTCAATCTTATCTTTGTCTGCCCAAATATTGTATAAGGAATGTTTGTTCCACCTTTTTTTATTATCTTTTAGGTATTATAGCTTACACATGAATTTAGTTTTTATTATCTTTCAGGTATTACAACTTACTCAACCATAATTTCTTCATCAATGGTATCTAGTAAGGCATCCTCAACTAAATTTTTTTGAATTTAAATAAACTTTCCATTTGCATTACATCCAAACTTATGCTATGTTCTACCAAGTAATGATCAAAACTCAAAATTGGGAGAATGCGGGCATAGAGAGTAGTGAGGGAGGAGAGCCCAAAATCATTGTTAAAGAATCTATCTAGTTTTCTAAGATGTTGGTAAAAAAAATTGATGATTGGTCTAAGTGTATGATCCATTTTTATAGGGCCTTCATTAAAGCTAGTGGTTTCCACAAAGTCCTAGAAGCCTTTCATTGTCTGCTATTCTAATTGTATACCACCACCTTTTTGTTCTATCCTTGGGATGGCATTGAGATCTCCACCAATGATTAAATTTGTATCATGAATGCTATCTATTATTTTTTGTAGACTAATCCATAACCTCAATATTTCCTTATTTTTAATTGGCCCATAACATTAACTAAAGGGAATTTTAATGTGGATTTTAGAAAACATACTTAGAGCAATGACCAATTGGTTTCCCCTAACTACAAACTAAAATATATATTGCTTCATCTCCATACCACCCCAAGACCACCAGCCATGCCCATGGCATTAGAATGAATAATACCTCACTAAGTATCAAATGGTGCATACAATTGGTAATCATGATCCCTCAATTTTCTCTCTTGTAAGATGACAATATCTGCCATTTTGTTCTCTATTTGATGCTTAACCAATAATATTTTGAAAGGGGTGGTTAAGCTCCAAAAATTCCATGTAATGATCTTCATGGATTTCAAAGGGATGGGTTTCCTCTCTTAGTACTCATAAAAAATTCTTTTACCCTCATGATTCATTTCTCCTTTTCCATTTCTTCCCTAATTTTCTTATATGATTTCCTCCCTCATCTTTTATCCACCTCAATGTTATAGTTTAGGACTTTTCAGATGGATTGAGAAATACTAGTTGGATCTGTGATCCCTAATTCATGATAGTCCAGATATTCCATCAAGTCTAGGTCGTTGTTCAGATATAACAATTCTCTTTTAAATAAATCAAAATAATTTATTTAAATTAAATATTTTCTTCTAATGTAAATAAATAAATATTTATTTATTTCTACAAGCTATCATTTGGGTCCTACCCTAACTTGAATTTTCCTATCCATTTCTCTTCAAAAATAATCTCCACCATTTATCAAATGTTAATTGAAGCATATAAATAATAACCTTTCATTTCATTCAAATCATGTAACACTTTTATTGTCAAGATCTCTCAAGCAATTTTATGATCAACATCTATCTATCATTCAATCATTCAAGCACTATCAAGTACTATCAAGCATTATGATTGGAATTTATCAAGCATAGGTATCTTTTATATTTGAGCATTTATCTTTATCATTACATCATATAATTATTGTTCTTTCATAATTTGTTACTTTGAAGAGCAACCAAGATCTTAGCTATAATGACTTTACTTGTTATCTAAATTCTATATTCTAAGAAAATATATTGAAATTTATTGTGTGATTGTGAGAGTGTGATTTTTTCATTGTTGATATTTTTGATCAACATTTTCATCATCCACAAGTATAAAATACAAAACAAAAGACCATGTGGTTTTTTCGACTAGTGTTTTTTGTTGTCTATTTTGGTTATTTCTTAGGTTTTGTGATATTTAAGATTATCTTGACTTGGAGGGTAGAAAAAAAAGTATAAAATAGGTAGTAAAGATCACTAAAATCTTATTTTAAAATAAAACCCCAACTTCATGCTATAATTTTAATCAGTAAAGTGTTTTTTTCAGACCTAATTTAAAATGACAAATGAAGTATTCAATAAAATTTTAAATTCAAACTAAAAATTGTACCTACTTTAGTGTTCATTTTGTTGAACACTCCAAATATTGAGAGTGGGGGCAAATTAGTATTCTACTACACCATTTAACTGCTAACCATTCAATAATGAAAATATATTTGTAAGATAGAATTTTGGTGCTCTACTAGGCTTTTGGACCTAGGGCAACAATCTTCTATACTTTACATTCAAGGATGACTCTAGAGATCTCAACCCAATGAAGAATAAAGGAAGAGATATGGAAATAGGGTATCCTAGGAGATGTTTTAATTCAAATAACAAGAGGGGTTCACAACCAATTTTAAACTTGGAAAAGACAAGGACATGCAAGATGAAACACAAAACCCTAATATGATGCATAAATGAATTAAATGACTTGAAAATGCAAGAAGAATAAAACAAAACCTACAAAACAGAACATGCGCACTTGGAAACTTGTTGGAGATGGAATGAAACTCCAAAATCTTGAAAATGCTAATTTTTGAACCTGGTGGGACTCAGTCGCCATTCTAGGTGAATCGGTCCCAGATCGGGGTCTTTGGACGTGATTAAGTTTTGGAAAATGGGTATCCAACTCTGCAAAGATCTTTGAAAAACTCATATAGTAGGAATCATTTGCCACAACTAGAGGATCAATCCCATTTCGTCATGAAGTGACCCAGGAGTAGAATCTTGAACTGAAACTTTGCAAGCCTCTCATGAAGGATAGAATAAGCACTTTCCCACTAGTTTCATGCAAATTGGATGGATATTTTCCCATAGATCTGATTTTACGTGAGTATTGACAACATTTGTAGCTTTATCATTTTGGTGATTTTGAAGGCTTCAAATCCACTTTTCTTCAATCTACAAACCTGTAATCACATATCAAAGAGAGGAAAACTTGTTGATTGTTAAGGAATATGGGTTTTCCTTGGTCAAACCCCTTGTAGGTAATTAGAACAAATGATGAAACAATGAAATAAGGACATGAAACATGAAACGTGAACAATCACACCATGAATGATGATATCTATATATCTACAACTCAATCATGAAATGGCCATGAAGGATATAGATCTGGATCTTTGACAATAAGAATAGAACAATTCTTGGTCTTGGATATTCAATGCTACATCACAACATAATCTCACTAACATGCTTGATGCTTGATATGCTTGATGGATCTTAAATTGCTACAACAATGGATGAAGAATTTTCCCTTGAAGAAACTTGAATGCCCTTGTGAATTATTGAATGCTCTTGTGAACTCAATTTTCTATTATGAATGCTCTCACAAAAGCCTTAGGTGAAAATGAGTGAAAGAACTTTGTATTTATACTTAATTATGTGAGAATTCCCAAAATTACAACACTACAAGCTGACTTCAGATCTAGGAGAATAAAATACTACCAAAAATTTGAATTAAATTTGAATTTGGGTCACATAGGACTCATTCACCACAAGTGGTGAATGAGTCCCATCTAGAATAATGTATGGGACCAAAAATAAAAAGTTCTTAGAAAGGTGTAAAAACAAGTTTGGAACCCAAAAATCTAGGTGGGACTCATTTGCCCAAGGTGGAAAATGAGTCTAAGATCACTAAATTTGGGCCACAAAATCTAGAAACACTAGAATTATGATTGTTCAATGATTAGTGTTGGGATTACCCTAACAAAGATGCAATAAATGAGGGTTTTGGATGGAAAATAGGGCCAATTAAAGCATAATAAAGCCCGATTATTAATTACGATCCTAGAGGAATGTTAAAGTGTGTTACAACACTTTACAACACACCAAATAAGGCAAGGTTAATGTAATTTATGATTGAAATTATACTTATTATGTTTAATTATGTGATAAATCCCTAGAAAAGTGTGAAAGTGAGTTACAACACTTTACAACACCTTTGCAAGGTACCATTTAAATTCATTATTTCATAGGGTCCCAAGACCTAATGTGAATGTGTTATTCACATTACAACACTAAATCAAGGCAACATTAAGCCAAAATCTGCAAGGAGGACCCAAACAAGTGCAAAAAATGCAAAGGACCCTTTTTCAATGCTACATTTAGCCCCCACTTTAGTGAGAGGAGGAACCTACTTCAAACTCACACTAAAGTAAACAAATAAGAGGGGTCCAATCATACTAATGTGGATGGTCTAGGATAACAAATATTGAGGAGGTAACGAAGCCACTAGGATCCAAGATCCCATGTCAAATCAACATGAGCACAAAAAAGACACACACAAGGTGTATGGTTTGTAGCATAAAGATACATGATCATGCAATGCCAATACCAAAAATAAGAATAAATAAAAAGGTGGATCTAGCTTCAACCATTTTTCCAAAACGATGTGGATCAAATCTAGGTTGTTTTTCTGAAATATGCATACTCACTCAAAGGCAATGGAACTCTTGGCTATATGTTGAGTGAGAAGTCCAAAAAGGTGAGAAACATACACTGATGGTTGGTATGCACTCACACACACACAAGTGGCTATGGAGAAATTCCTGCCTCAAATTGGGCTTCCCACTCAAACCATACCACAATTATACCTCCTAATAACTTTAATAAGGCCCCACATGAAAATAATTTTCAAGATTCATGAGATCAACAAAAATTTGTATGTTTAGAGCTCATGAAAAAATAGGATGGCTCAACAGGCATGCAAACTATGTTATGCACGGTGGCCATAAAATCAAATCTGTAAATGTGAAATAGTGTAAGGAATGTTCAAAGGTATTTTTCTTATTTCATGTGAGGTCTCTTCTTAGGGAACATCGTGCTTAATGTTTCCAAGAGAGAATAAGTCAAATAAATATCATACTCTTGGAGGAAATCAAAGCCAATGAATCCACCAAGAAAATGATGCACCACAAGAAGAAATAAAATTGCAAAGTGAAACATGAGTGTCGATGTATGCATCTCTTCTTAGGGAACATCATGCTTAATGTTTCCAAGAGAGAATAAGTGAAAGAAATATCATGCTCTTGGAGGAAATAAAAATAAATGACTCCACCAAGAAAAGGATGCAAGAAGAAAGAAAATCACAAAGTGAAACATGAGTGTCAACGTACGTCCCCACTTTAAAGTGGTTGCTAACACCATTACTGTGAGAAATTTTTTTAAATTAGAAGAAGACATGAGAGCTTATTCGGAAATCCCTATGCCAGGTTATATGTTTCTGATAAGCTACGTCATGAATAAGTATGTCAAATGCAATTCAAGTTAAGGCATGTTGTCCACATCCCAAGCTTGCTCTTATATGTGCATGAAAGGTGATCAACTAGCCAAAAGAGACAATGAAAAGTGACATGCAAGGAAAATGCTATCAAACCCCTTCCCCCACTTAGTGCAAGGCAAGGGTGAGATGAATAGGATGAAAGTAGGTATTAGCTAGAGGAGTTAGGTGCTTCAACACAAGGAAGAGAACCACACTCCTTGAGATGTTGAAATTTTTTACTTAGAGCCTTACATTCATTAGTAGAATGACCATGAACTCTATGATAGGCACAAAATGAAGCCTTCTAGTAGAATTTCTTTTGTGTTCTTGAAGGGAGGGAGATCAAACAATCTTGGAGGAGTCTCAACAAGATACTTTCTTGGTCAAAAGTTGAGGATGTTTTATTATTTTGTGACAAAGATATCTCTTTCTTAGTATAGGATGTCATACTTGCACAAGAATCTTTAGATTGCGAGATTTTGTTCTCTCCTTTATAGGAGGGTGTAAAATATAATGAATTCGAATCATTAGCTTATTTTTCAAAATGAAATTAACATTAAGAAAATGATAACAAGCAATACCACTAGTGTCCATCAATTTAGGACGCACTACTATCAAAGTCGGATTAGAGGAATGTTTTGTGATAGTGTCGATGTGATAGTGTTGATACTAAGTGAAGGATTGTTTAATGGTTTCATTTCTATCATGGGACAATAACCAAGACCATGAGTCATTTCTTGTCTATTAGGCTCTATAGGGCTATAGATACCTTGGTATCTAGCACCACATCCTTTTCCACTATACCCAAGTTGTTTCATAAGCTCATAATCTTTTCCATAAATATTTTTCATTACTTTTGGATATGGTGGTGGCTCATTATTAAGTTCATCAAAGTTTTTTATGTAATCTATTGTCTTTTTCTCATAATTTTTTGAGGTGGATGGTTTCAATGGGTCTTCTAAATGTTGCGTTGACATTACTATTTTTTATTTTCCCTTTTTAGAGTCTTTGTGTATGATCTTGTATTCTGCCATGAATGTTGGCAGAAATTATAAGGAACCCAAATCATCTTCTAATAGCTTTGTGAATTCTTCAATATGTTTTTCTTTGTCTTGTTCTTGTGCGGGTTCCACTTGTGTGGTTGGTTTTAATGTTGCCAAAGGATTTTCCTTTCCTTTCTCAATGTTTAAAAAATTGTCTGGGTCAAGGTCAACTTCGAGTGTGTGCACTTTGTTGTTGTAGGAATACTTCATTTTTCAATGAAGAGTAGAAGGCACCCCATTCATTGGATGAATCTATGGCCTACCTAAAAGAATATTATATGAAATTTCATGAGGAATAACATAGATTGGTGTCTCTAATGTGGTATTTCTAGTTGTAATAGGTAAAGTGATCACACCAAGAAATATTTTCCCTACATTGTGAAATCCTGTAATAGATAAAGAATCAGATTGAATGTTTGATTTATCGATGCCAATCCTATCCAAAATTGTCACACTACACAAATTAAGGGAAGAGCCATTATCAACAAGGGTTCTCTTTATTCATTTTCTTTTGTATTATGATACTATTATGAAAGATTCATTTTTTTTTTGCACTTCCAATGGGGGGAGTTCACTATGGTTGAAAATAATTTCAGCATTTTAGTCCTTGAATCATGGCTGCTATGTCATTTTTTTGCACATTAGAAGGGATAGGAACTTGTTACAAGGTTGTTTGAATCATATTGTGGTAGTGAGGAGATGCTTGAATAAGGTCCCATAAGGATATCTTAGTAGGAGTATTCTTTAGTTTTTTGACAAGATGATACTCCTTTCCAGGAGGAGGACCTGGTAAGATAGGGTTATGTAGGATAGGATTAGGCAAGGGTAAGTGTGTTGGGGTTGGTTGTTGTGGTTGCAAATTATTTCTTGTGTTGTATGTATGAGCAATGGTATTATGAATCGACTATTGTAAAACACTATTCTTAGGTGGGTAAAGGATAAATTCTAGTTTATCTTGAGTTTGAGGTTTATGTGAAGGTGGGTAAAGGATGAGTTGAGGTTGAACAATA
The DNA here is from genome assembly GCA_007115665.2 of Sequoiadendron giganteum. Taxonomy (NCBI): domain Eukaryota; kingdom Viridiplantae; phylum Streptophyta; class Pinopsida; order Cupressales; family Cupressaceae; genus Sequoiadendron; species Sequoiadendron giganteum. The sequence goes on from CM021101.1 coordinate 213,266,675, forward strand.
TTAACATCCCTTAGTGAGTGAGAGTCTAGTAGTACTTCATCATCTTCATCTAAGGGAATAATATCATTCTTTTCAATGTTTTCTTTTTCTTACACCATGATATTATCTCTAGGAGGAAAGTTTTTTAGGAGAGCTACAAATCAAATGTTCTTTACATTCAAGGATTGGTTCTTCCAAAATGACTTCATCTCATGTAAGGGATTTATCAATGGTTTGATTATCTTGTTTAGGAGAAGGATATATTTTATTTTCAATTTTCTCTAAGGTCTCATTCTCTTGTGTCTTATTATCTACCCTAGTAGGAGAGCTTGTAAGATGTTCATCATATTCCATGGTTAAATTTTGTAAAGTAGCTTCATCATAAGTAGGGGAGGCATCAAGAGAAGGACTACTATGATTTTCATGAATATGAATGGATGACTACTTTTGTTCAAATATTTCTTTCCAAATGTTATGGATATTAGGAAGGAGAGAGATAAGGTTATCAATTTGAACCCACATGTCTTCCTGACAAATGTCATTTCCATTTTTGTTTACAATTGCAACATTCTTGCAAGTAGGGGAGGTGTTGGGAGAGGAATGTAAACTAAGTAAATTGGTGGCAATGAATTCATATTCTATTGTTATACTATCATCCCAAGGGGAATGTGGAGAAGGAAAAACTAGACCTTCATGATTCTCAATGATTGTACCTTCTTTCGCCAAGATACCTTTGTCATTAAAAGGAGAGGTATTGGGAGAAGTACAATTATGATCATCATGGTTATCTATGTTTGTTTTCTCTTGCAACACATCATCCTCACAAATAGGAGAGATATGAGGGGGTGTACATTTAAGGCAAATGTTGAAATTTTAACTCTCTTGCACTAAGAGACTCTCATAATTGAGGAATGCATTGAATGAATGAGTAACATACTTATTGACTAGATTTTCTTGTTGCAAACTTGGAGAAGATCAAACTATTTTTTTTGAAAAGTAATCTATGGAAACTTAAAATGCAATGTAAGGACTTAAAATGAAATGCAATTTTTAGGTTGCAAGCAAGATAATTTTCTGATTACACTATGCAATGATATTAAAATTGAATGTTGTGAATACAAATTTAAAATGAAGCAATGCATGAAATGGACTAATTTAAGCTAGATTTAGTGAAATACATGTAACAAAAAGTCAACCCAATGAAACAACCAACCAATGGCAGCAAATAGAAGCTTAAAAACAAGGTTTCTAGTGTTGTAAGAAGTAGTTTCAAGGGTGCAAAGGAACTGATTCCCCCAAGGTGGCAAATGAGACCCAATGGGGATTTTTTACAAAAAAAGTAAAAAAATTCAAAAAAAATTTATGCTTTTTATGTTGTATGACCTGAAGACTAAATAAAAATGCAGATTTTGACTAAAATTAAATGCAAAAATGTAAGCTATATAAGCTTTCACTAATGAAAAATTTGAAACCCTAGAATGTAAATTAACCAATGAAAATCTGAATGCAATGTTAATACAAACTAAATCTAGGATGATGATGGAATCCAAGTAAGAAAAGAAGGTATTTTAAAAGAAGGTTCACCAAAATGTAAGAATTTTTGTGCTCTAATAGGGTTTTGGACCTACGGTAACAATCTTCTATACTTTACATTCAAGGATGACCCTAGAGATCTCAACCCAATGAAGAATGAAGGAAGAGATCTGACAATAGAGTATGCTAGGAGATATTTTAATTTAGATTACAAGAGGGGTTCACAACCAATTTTAAACTTGGAAATGACAAGGACATGCAAGATGAAATGCAAAACTCTAATATGATGCAAAATTGAACTAAATGACTTGAAAATGCAAGAAGAATAAAACAAAAAGCTACAAAACAAAATGTGTGCACTTGGAAACTTGTTGGAGATGGAATGGAGCTCTAAAATCTTGAAAGTGCTAATTTTTAAACCTAGTGGGTCTCATTCGCCATTTTGGGTGAATCAGTCCCAAATCAGGGTCTCTGCACAAGATGAAGTTCTGGCCAAATGGGTATCCAAATCTGCAAATATCTTTGAAAAATTCATATCGTGGTATTCATTCGCCATAATTGGGGGATCATTCTCATTTTGTCGTGAAGTGTCCAAGGAGTAGAATCTTGAACTAAAAAATTGCAAGCCTTTGATGATGGATATAATAAGCACTTTCCCATTGGTTTCATGCAAATTGGATGGATATTTTTCCCTAGATCTAAGTTTTTGTGAGTCTTGAAAACTTTTCATGAAAAATTTGACAACATTTTTAACTTTGTCATTTGGGTGCTTTTGAAGGCTTCAAATCCACTTTTCTTCAATCTACAAACCTGCAATCACACAACAAAGAGGGGAAAAATTGTTGATTATTAGGGAATAGGGGTTTAACTTGGTGAAAAACCTTGTAGGTAATTAAACCAAATGATGAAACAATGAAACAATGACATGATATATGAAACATGAACAATAATACCTTCAATGATGATGTCTTGTAGATGATGTCTGTAAATCTGCAACTGAATCATGAAATGGTTATGAAGGATATAGATGTTGATCTTTGACAATAAGAATAGAACAATTCTTGGTCTTGGATCTATTAGAACTGAAAATTTCCATCTAAAACCCTAAGGTTTTCTCACAAATTTCCATAAAAATCCACTAAAATCCTAAGGTTTTATTCTCATTGGAACCTATCATTTTCCTATTTTTTCATATACCACTTCACTCCCATTCAAATCCCCATTTATTTGCTATATTTTCCATTAAAAAATCATTCTTGCCATTCATATATACCTTGCACCATATACCGCTAACTAGCATTTATTTAAAATCTCATTTACCACTTTACCACGGCCTCCTACAAAAGGGCCTGTGGTATGGCAATACCGGTTAGCTGGTAAGCACAAAATGTTTACCACGCCACCACACACGATCTAAATATAGACTGTGGTATTGCGGTGGGTAGTCATTGACCAGCCAAGCAGGCAGGGAGGAGGCTCACCATGGTACCGTAGGGGGTTCAAGTGGAGACCGCAGTGACTGCAGTAACAGTTAGCGGTTAGACAACAAGTGATGAGGTGGCATGTTGATGGTTAAGGCATGGTAGAGGAAGTGTAAAATAAATTCACCGCAATAATGCGGGGGACTCCAAAGAGGACCACAGTAATGCTGTAGACACTCAACAAAAATAGTTGTTGGTGAAGCGATGAGCAGCTAGCGGTTTACAGAGCGGCTACCACAGTACCTCTAATAGTCAAGCCAGTGACTGCGGTAGCATGGTAGACATGGAGATAACCGTCATGGTGAGTAGGGATGGCAACGAAGGATAACGGTTAGCAGTTACCGCAGTACCGCAAGGAGTAGCTGGATAAACCATGGTGGTGGTAGTAAGAGGAGATGGAAGTCGTGACAGTCAGAGGTGGGCCCGGTCAAAATTTGACCAATGTTGAATGTCAGGAATAATTAAAAGCTACGAAAGTGAAAAATCAAAGGCTTCCAAAGTATTAAATTAAAATCAAACACTGAACTATGTAAAAATATTTGATTTTACTGACAAGGCAATTAATTAAATATTTTATTTAACTGTGAAGATTGTAAACGGCCATAACCATAAAACTAAAGGATCATGACCCTTAAGATGTAATGTATAAATATTTGCAAAAATATGAAGGTAGATAGAGTGAGGGAGATAGAAAAAAGTAGTAGTTAGACTGTAGGAGTTAGAATTTTCCTGAAAAGGGACTGGGATGGAAATAATGTACAAAATTTTCTTGAAGTAGAAACAATGAAGACTAATGTTTTAAATTGGTGAATTTATATTTGGTGTTTAGTTGTTATGTTGCATTAATTTATACTCTTTATTTTGGTTGTCTCCAACTTGAGGTCTTTTATTCATTTAAATTAGCATATCAAGCATATTCCCTAATTTATCAAGATATATTCCATTTTGTGTGATTTGACTAATTGGTGTCTGCAAGCCAGAATTAAATTATTTTAATAAATCACAGTGGTTTTGAGATTTCTTTTGGATAGTTAAAGAAGAACTTGATAGAGAAACATTCCAACACTGCTTATGCAAGTCATAGACTTAGTGAAATTTTTATGCTAGCCATACAATTTTCAGAGTGCTTAACAACTAGAGTTAAGCCAATAAGAGGAAACACATATCATTTTGACTCCATTGCCCATGTGGATAGAAGGCATTGATCTGCCACAACCCAAAGATAAAAATCCATATCAAACAATTTATTCAAAAAACCTTTCATTTGTGTAGTAGGAGTTGGATTAGTTGTAGTAATCTTATCTGTCCACTTCCCTTTGCCATTGTGGATAGATTGTTTCACCAGGAAATACATCTTAAATCTACAACATACAGATAGGTGCACCCACCTAGGTTTTGCAGAGTCGAAAGAGCAGAAGTTACAATTGCATCAATTGGCCTTGTTAGTTGGCCAAAAGCGTTGTGAGAGCTTGGAAACCTCTCGTGGTTCAATCTTGCATTTTTGAGAACCAACGGGATCTTAAATGCTACATCACAAAATTAGCTCACTAACATGCTTGATGCTTGATATGCCTGATGGATCTTGAATTTATACAATAATGGATGAAGATTCTACCCTTGAAGACACTTGAATGACCTTTTGAATGCTTGAATTCTCTTGTGAACTCAATTTTCTATTATGAATGCTCTCAAAAAATTATTAGATGAAAATGAGTGAAAGAACCTTGTATTTATACTTAATTATGCGTGAATTCCCAAAATTACAACACTACAAGCCAACATCAGATCTAGGAGAATAAAATACTACCAAAAAATTGAATTAAATTTGAATCTTGGTCACACGTGACTCATTTTCCACAAGTGGTGAATGAGTCCCATCTGGCATAATGTATGGGACCAAAAATCAAAAGTGCTTAGAATGGTGTAAAAACAAGTTTGGAACCCAAGAATCTAGGTGGGACTCAATCGCCCAAGGTGGTGAATGAGTCCTAAATCACTAAATCTAGGCCACACAAGCCAAAAATCCTAGAATTATGATTGGTCAATGATTGGTGCCAGGATTATCCTCACAAATATGTAATAAATGAGGCTTGTTGATGCAAAATAGGGCCAATTAAAGCATAAGGAATCTTGATTATTAATGACAAGAATAGAGGAATGTGAAAGTGTGTTAAAAAAATTTACAATACACCAAATAAGGCAAGAATAATGTAAATTATGATTTAAATTATGTTTAATTATGTGAGAAAACCTTAGAAAAGTGTGAAAGTGAGTTACAACACTTTACAACACATTTGCAAGGTACCATTTGAATTCATTAGTTCACAAGAGCCCAAGACCTAATGTGAATGTGTTATCCACATTACAACACTAAATCAAGGCAACATTATGCCAAAATTTGCAAGGAGGACCCAAATGAGTGTGAAAAAGCCAAAGGACCCTTTTTTTTATGCTACAATATTTTATTGCAACTATAAAAAAAAACATGAAAGGAACCATAACATTACATGACACATGAACACCAAGATTTTTACGTGGAAAACCCAAAGTGGGAAAAACCATAGTGAGGATTAGCTCACAATATATTATAACCAATCATAAGATATTATAAGGAACACTACTGGGACACACTATCCTTGAAAGGCTTACAACTTGAAAATGATTATAAAAGAGTTTGGCTCACTACCAAAATATGAATTTATTGAATACACCTTTTGTATGCTGAGTCTAGTCCCAATTAAGCTCTAGAAAAACAAAATTCTTACACTAGTTTGTAGGTATATAGTAACTACCAACAACTATCAACAATCTTCAAAAAACATCATAGAACCACATATTTCATATCATTACTTCTTCTATCTTTGTTCAATACAAGGATGTTTCATATATATATACACAGTTACATATTCATACATCAATCGGGTCTGCCTAATTAGATGTAAGCATACTCAACTCAAAATGTCTTGTCTCTATCAAAACATAAACATATTTGGTGCTCAAAATAAAATGTGCCTAGTATAAGCTAGGTTAGCCCACACTGAAACAAAAGCAATTTAAGCATCCATGAAATGTATACCACTTGTTTAAGTCAACCAAATGTAGACCACCTCAAAAACTATAAGCCAAACATCTGCCATTTATAACATTCAACTTATTCAACTTATGCAATATACAAACAATATTTGAGCTTCCTCATAATATTCTTTTACCTCTTTCAAACATTACAACACTCTGTTATGTGCAATTACAAATTTATCCTATAGAACATGTAGTCTTTTCTCTAGAAGACTTGACTCTGTCTCTTTCTTAGTATGTATCTTAAGAATAGAGGTATAATCCCTAATAGAATCAACCATGAACTTCAAGTTTTCAATAGGTGCTAGGGAATCATCAATTGTGACACTAGGGGCTATCTCCTATAAATCCCTAATAGCTTCATTTATCAATTTAGTCATTTTTTGATATGTTTCAGTGGTTTCCTATGCAAAAAATTCAAGAAAATTACCACACATCTTTATTCTTTCACCTAGTGCAATCTTGGTTAGATCTACATAGCCTAGATGTGATGGCAGTTTAATCCACTGAGGTGGCAGCATAGGTTGACATCTTGTTTTCCTTGTCAATAGACCCTTAAGAGAATTTTTAGATGATTCTTTGGATGGCTTTGATGGCTCAATACTTTTGGGGTTCTCTTCTTCACTTCTTTCAACCTATGTTTCTTTCTTATCTTTGTCTACCTTCTCCTCTTCTTTTTCTTCTTCTTTTTATTTTTCTTTTTCTTCTTCGAAGGATTTTCTAGATGATTTAACTTGGTTTTCTTTCTCCCTCCTATCCTCATCATCTTTATCATCATTATTCTTTTTATCCTTTCTTCCTTTTCCTTCATCCTTGTATTTTTCTCCATTATCTTTGGTATTCTCACAGTGTTCTTTTGGATCATTACCAATATCATCTTTGTGTTGACCTTCAGTTTGTTTACCGGTTCTCTCCTTTGTATCATTTGAAGGGGCATATGTCTCTAAAGTAGCATGTATTTCATTAATATTTTCCAAAATAGGATGGTCCATTACTTCTATGATGTTAAAAATCTCATGTACTTGAGCTAAATGAGATGAAGAACTTGATCTCATTCCATAATTCTTTGCCAATTTCCTAATTATATCGAGTGTTTCTTTCCTTACCTTTTATATACTACATCTTTCTCTTTAGTCATCAGAATATTGACTCTCTATTTAACTTTGAATAATTGAGAACATTCTTTTAATAGATTAGAAAGATATTCCTCATATAAGAAGGATCTAAATGTGTTCAAGACATCAATTTTCATTTTGTCATTAGCAGATACAATTTCATTTTTTCTTTGTACTAAATCTTCCCATACATCATCAATCACCTTCTTCCTTATAAATTCCATATTCTCATTATAAATAACTATGTACTGGAAAAAAATTTATGATTGTTTTCTTATCTTCTTCAATAACTTCATCAAACAGCTTAGCGATAGGGGTGATCCCAAAATACTAGTTTATAATTGTTGGGCAAACTAGACACTAAACTAATTTTTTTAACTAAATCTTCACTTTCAAGCTCCTATAGGAGCTAAACCATGAGAAATTTGAAGATTATGCAAACTAGTGATTTGTGAAGTTTTGTCTATAAATTCTAAATATATATTTTTTTAAACAATTCAGAATCATATTGCACTTTTTTTTCATCTCCTTCAAAAACTAGTTTTTATCAGTAAACAACACTTTTAAGGAGTGATTCTCACCATATAAAACATAATTTTTTTTGTATGAAGGATAAAATTATAATTTTTTCAAATTTAAATTTTTAACTACAATATCTAACTAGTTCATTTGGTTTCATAGTGTTTTATTAAATATTTTTTCCTTAATAAAGTTTTGAAGTCAAACCAATTACAATTCAAACATAGGTGGATTGTATACAACATAACTTTTTCTGTATGTATCAAAATTCATTTTTTCTTTCTAATGGATCAAGGACATCAATACCCAACCTAAACATATTTTTCAAACTATTATTTTGATAATATACTATTTTTCCACCTGTGCAGAATAAAGATCTTGATTTTCAGTGAAAACCCTACATTCACAAGAAAGAAAGAAAAATAATAATAATCAAATTTAATTTAATTCTTATACTTTTTTGGAAGCTTATAATAGGGACTACATACTTTAAAAAATAAAGTAAATGAATTCATTTGATCCCCCAAAAGGTAAATGAAAAGTATTTTTTTATCATCATTTTGATAGGTGTAAAGGAGATTGCGTTATAGGTATGGTTTAAAACTAGCAGGGTTCTATCCAAGGGGGCTTGGTCTAAGGTGGCTTGATCAAACCCTTTTCAATCGGAATCCTTAAAATGGAAATTTTCAAGGCTTGAATCACTATATTTTCTAAAAATTTGTGATTTTAGCTAAAATCAAGATCTCCTAGAAAGTGTAAACCACTATTGTGGTAGGACCTATAACAAAAAGATCCTTATAATCTATCATATTATTCACTAAGGCTTCCAAATTTATATATGGATGATCACTTAGTGAAGGAGAGTTGGGCATGTCCTCCATAGGTTTTGATGAGCCTTATTCACCCTTCTTCTCATGCACATGAATTTTGAAAGCATTCTATTCTTCTTTTGACTCTTCATTTGTTGAGATGCAACATTGATTTTGGTTTCAACTTCTTCATTGTTTGTGGAAGTACTACTACTTCAATTTATTTTAAATTGTTTCTATTCTTTCAAGACAAGATCAATTTCTTCCTATACAACATCTCTTATGTTCCTTTTAGTACTTGTCTTTTGCTTTATTCTTCTTTTGGGAGTGGTAGATGGTGCAATAGGGGGTATGTTCTTTGTTTTAGAAGCACGGGTATTGGGTTTCATTGAAGTAGTTACATTAGTTATTGTAGGAGTGCTATGTTCTTTCTTCTTTCCTTTCATTATTGTAGTTGTACTAGAAGTAGGGGCAGTTGCATAAGATATTCTTCTTGATTTCCTAGGCCTAGAGGATTTCTCAACTAATCTAGTCCTCCTCTGATCAATAGCTTCCCTTAGTAGATCAACATCATTGTTAGAGAGTGAATGAATCTAGAAGAATGATTCAACATTCTTATTTACTCTCTTTGCTCTTTGAGGTGTAGAAGTCATAGAGGGATCCCTAGGATTGCTTAACAATGTTTTAATGAACCTCTCATCCATTTTTTCATCAACCTCATATCTTAGAGGCTCTATCCATAGAGCTCTAGGTTCTACTAGTGCCTCTATGATGCATTCATCAATAGACACAAGAAAAGTTATTTCCTTTACATATTTCTTTACTAGGCTCCTTGGAACCCTATCTCTTTCATACTTATCATTCTAAAAAATTGCAATGAATGTAGTTAAAGCATTATTTAGTGCCTTGAAATCTCCAGGACTATTTAAATGTTCAAAGATATGATGTGCAACCAACTTGTTGTGATTCCATATAGTATTTTCCTTCCAAGTATATCCCTAAAGAAGAAGAACAACTAAAAAATCACCAATGTACCAAACTTGAATGGATAATTTTTTATTTTAGTTTGGTGCAGGTTATCCATAAGCTACTATAGGAAAAACTCACACAAATCATAATCCCTTCCATTAACTACCATCTTATGTGCAATATAAATTGTAGTTGCAGACACTCAATTGCCTCTTTTTTTGAAATAAATTTTATGACCAATCATAATCGTAGCATATCTCATAGTAGGTTTTGTTATAGGTTTGGTTTTAAATTCTCTTCCATCATATGTGGCATCAATTAATTTCATGACCACATCATTCTTTATAGCCTTTAGCACTAGTATAGGTCTAGTGTCACAAAAACTAGTTATGGATTTGATCACTTCCTTGGTAATCACTCTAGCTATGCTTGTCCACAAAAAAATATCATGTACCCTATTGAGTTCCATCCTAACAGATTTTGCATCCATATCATAGAAAAAATTTGGGAACTAGTTCCAAATTTCTAGGTTTTTTTGTACAAGATTTTTCGTATTCAAGTTTCACTGAGAAATTGTCTATAATCAGCTTTGTCTCCCATATTTTTTAAATTTCTCGATGGTAAAATTCTTCCAATTTTCTATGAATGTATGTTCTAGTATCCTTGGTGGGTGGGACACTACTCAAAATCTGCGAGAATGCACCCAAGGATCCCATTTCATAATATATAATATAATCTTAACTTTAACATGTATGTATATTACTGTAAATGACAATTTGATTTATTTATTTTTAATATTAAATTAGGCACTTAAATTTTAATTTTTTTATAGATATAAACCAATAATCATTTTTTTTCATAGGAAATAATTAAATGAACCTTCTAATTTGCATACTCATATAAAATAACAAATCCATTTATTTTACCTCTTATATGAACTAGATATACAAATCTTTATTTTGAATATGCATATAATAGTAACTAAAATATTTTCTTACTTAACAATACATTTAAGACCTATGTAAATATATAAAAATAATACTTTCTTATTAAGTTATATAATGACTCACTATTATTAATGTACGCATATATTAACTTTATAATTTAACTATTTTGTAAAACAAAATTTAGCTTTTAACCAACAACCTCAATAGTCAATAAATACATAAGATTATTCAATTTGATGAAAGAAATTTTTTAGATAGTTCATTTGTTTTTCTATCGAACTAAAAAATTGTAACAACTATTCTATTTTTAATTTCCTTTTGTAGTGTAGAAAATTGTACCCCTTTCTAGGAGAAAGTACAATTTTCACTTATTTGGACATATTTTGGTGACCTTTTCATCAATTCATTTTTAAAAACCTCATTACTAGGCCCCTAATACCCTTTATCATGTATCCCAAGGCCTTTTTTACTCAATTTTATTTAATTCTTGACACCACAACCTGCATTGAGTAAATTTTATGGATCAAATTAATGCCTCAACATTTAAGGAGTCCTAAAGTTTTAGGTCAGGACCAATTCAACCATGGGTAAATGGGTCCTCATTAAGTAAATTAAACTCAAATTTATATGTGTTTTTGGAAACATTTCAAGCTCTCAAATTCAAATTTCATATGTCATCTTTCAGGATCTAATAATTGGAAAATTAGATAGGAAGCCTATAAAACTAAGTCTCACATTCATTTTACACTAGCAAGAAAGATAAGGAAAAGAAATTCACATGAGATCAAGAATTCATATTCAAGAGAAAGAAGAAGCATTCAAAAGTGAAGTCTTTTAGCAAGATTTGAGTTGGTTTTGTAGGTCTTCAAGATCATTTTGGATATCAAGATCAAGCATTGCCAAAAGAGTGATGATAGTTGCCTATAGAGGATTATGATGGATTCTAGGTTTCAGGAGATGCACAAGACATTCAACAAAGCCTAATGATTTTTTTCCTAAGTGATTCCATCTTCTTTTATCTCTCTAATTTTAGCTTAAAGGTTCAGCTATAATTAGATTTGTGACTTATTAGGGTGTTTTGAGGTCTCCCAAAGTAGGTCTTCACCATTGTGCATGTTCATTTAGGGATCCTATTCTAACACACTTTAGTAGGTTTTATTTGCATAATTTTTTTCTTAATCTTAGACACACTTAAGGTTAGGATTGTACACATATTTCATGTTTATGATCTATGTATTTCATCAAGATTTAATTACCCAAACTTTGGGTTTAACCAAGGCAAACCCCTATCCACCAATAAACAACAATTTTATTTTGTAGATTTTCTTAGATCTAGATTTGGGAGTGGAGGTATCAAGTTATAGGGAAGAATTATAGGTCTTAGACTTCAATCTCAGATTTATAGTTTTCCAGAAAAGTCAGCCAAGATCAATTCACCCTAGGGAAAATGAGTCCATGTTCAACTTGCAAAAACAACAAATTTTGAAAGGTACACAACATTTATTACTCTTAGATTCTCTAGAGACTCTATTTTTTCCTTCAATTTTATGTTAAATATTCTAAATCTAAGTTGTATATTTCATTTTGGATTCTATTTTCTATTTTTAATCTTTCTCCCCAAACTGTTGTTTAACTTAGATCCCTGCCCTTGTGAATAAGGGAAATTTGTAGATTCACACTTTGACTTAACTCACCTCAAGGTTTATAGTTATCTCATTGTGTGGATATAATTTCCTAATGAAATAAGACAAGTAGAACCCATGTTCCCTCTTTGGATCCACTTTTCCATTTTGGGAAACCCTAGAACCCTCTTATTTTTCTTCATTTCATTTTGGTGAACCCATGTTGTCTAAGTTTTGTAATAGATTACATTAGGTTTGTATTAGTTTCATTACATTTATGGTTCCTTCATATTGAATTAGTGAACATTGCACTTAGAGTTAAATTTTCATGTTTGCATCACTTTGAATCATAAAATAAATCAAAATTAATTTGCATTAGATTTGATTTTATTTTCATAATACATGCATTACGATCATCATTCAATAATTCAATTTCAAATTTAGATTCATATTGCATCCTAAAAATTGTCACATAGTCCATCATTTGACATTAGTTTAAATTATATTTAGAGACATAAATCTAGAAAAATCTATTATAGAACTTTTTGTTACTAACTAGAAGCAGAAAACACATGGGTTAAGCTCATCATCTAAACATTCAAACTTAAAAAACACTAATCTAGGACCCATTTTCCCTAGGGTGAATGATTCCCTGTATACACATTTTCAACAAACTTCTGAGTGCTTTTTGATCTCTTCTTTGCATTTATGTTTATGTTTCTAGATTTGAAAGTTAAATTTTTGAGAAAGTTTGTTTGCACATTCAAATTATTGGTCATTTAGTTAAATTGTATAACATTTTGGAGATCATTTTCTTGCATATTTCAATCAAATTTATTGTTTAATTTCTACAATTTTATTTCATTATCATCATTGCATTGCTAGAAAGATTAGTTTACATTTTTCAATCATTAGAAGATCAAAACAAAAACCAAAAACATAAAAAGAAATAAGAAAAACTTGATGAAAATATTAGAGAAACCATAGTTATTTGATCATATCAAATCTATTTTTCCAAGTTAACCTACACTTCAAGCCCTTTAGTAGCAATGAATTTGATATGTTAGATGAAGCCCTCAAGGATTTCTCTCACAAGGTTCATCCACTAATGCTTTTCATGACAAACCAAAACATAGAGACATTAAAGAAATCACACCTCAACTTATCCTTTAGCCACCCTCACAACAATCTCAAGTTCAAAATAAACCCATGTTTATTATAGAACCACCTAAAAAACCCATTGAAACTAGGATATATCTTGAAATTTACAATGGAACTTCATAATGATAATATTTCATAGTAGGGTGATCCCATAATGGTGGTTTACAATTTTTGGCCAAACTGGACACTAAAATTATTATTTTTAACTAAATCTTCACATTCAAGCACCTATAGCTGCTAAACCATGAGGAATTTGAAGATGATGCAAACTAGCGTCTCATCACATTTTGTTTGTAGATTCTAAAAATATTTTTTTCAATTTTTTTGGAATAAGATTGCGCTTTTTTTTCCATCTCCCATGAAAACTAGTTTTTTTCAAAAAACAATATTTTTAAAAAGTGACGCTCACCGTACATACAACATTTTTTTTTTTGTATGAAGGATAAAATTCTATTTTTTTTGAATTGATATTTTTAACTATGATATCTAGCACTTTCATTTGCTCTCATTGTTTTTTATTGAATATTTTTTCTTTAATAGAGTTTTGAAGTCAAACCAATTGCAATTCAGACATAGGCGGACTGTATACAACATAATTTTTTCCTGTATGTATCGAAATTCAATTTTTTTTTTTAATGGATCAAGGACATCAAAACCCAGAACAAACATATTCTTAAAAAAATTATTTTGATACTTTTATATTTTTCCACATGTGAAAAACAAAGAGCTTGATTTTCGGTGAAAAACCTATGTTTAATCAAACTAAAAAAACACATACATAATAAAACCAAAACATATTAAAATTATATTCATGGGATAACTCATTTTGAGGACCACAATAATCATTTGAAATAAATTTTAAATGAGTTCATTTGATCCCCCAAAAATTAAATCAAAATTGTTTTTTAATCAGCATTTTGATAGGTGTAAAAGAGACTCATTTATAGGTATGGTTTAAAACTAGCGAGGTTCTATCCAAGGGGGTTTGATCTAAGGTGATTTTATCAAACCCTCTTCAATTTGAATCCTTAAAATGGAACTTTTAAAGGCTTAAATTATTATATTTTCTAAAAATATGTGATTTCAGCAAAAATCAGTTCCTCTCAAAAATTGTAAACTAGCTTTGTGGGATCACCCAACAAGTAGGTTATAATACCATTGCTCATACATATAATACAAGTGTGGTCATGGAAATTGTAATCCCTTCTTGGAGATAGTACAATTCCTTGCCTAATCTTGACCAATTTAAGTACCCTTGCTTTAATTACCCTTTAAGTCATCATTAAGAGGCCCATAAGACCCATTATTTTGAATCTCGAGGCTTATTTCAGCTAAAAACCTGACAAAATTATCTAAAACATCAAAAACTCTAAACAAACACCTCAAAAATAATGGTAAATTAGGTGTTAATGCCTATATAAGCAAGCTTCTAAGTCATTATTTCATCTAAGAAATTTTAAGTGTTGATCATCAAAGCTTGTGCCTCTCTGAGAGCCTTATGGGAAATTCAGCAAGTGGGACACCAATTTGCACCTCATTGAATACTTTCAATATTTTTATAGAAAGTTGACTCTTCTCTAAGTTTGGAAAATAGATTGAAAGAAATGTAAACATCAAACAGGAAAAGTGGGGATGTGCCAATTATTTTACAACATTTCAAAACCCAAATTCTCTTCTATGAATGATATAATAGACACAAAATGCCACAACCCTTCATAGTTGGGAAGAGAACGAACAAAAAAGGCTAGATATAAACACAGTGCAGTCTTTCAAATATCCCCATAGGAAAGTGTTTGTTAAGGTCTAGTCAAGCATAAAAGTTCCAAGAGTTAACAGAAAAACATTCAAAAAGTTGCATAAACCCTTCCTCTTAATACACCATAACACAAAAAAACAATAACCCTTAAAGAAGATAGAGGATTCCAATGGCATAATCCAATTTCTATAGGTTATTACTTTATCATATAAGCTTACAACATGGAAATCAAATAATAAAACTATTTGAATTAAGCTACACACAATTTTCTATTTTGAATGAAAATATAAAGAAGGAAACATTGACAATGGTCATATTATGCACTATTTTAATGAAAATACTTCTATAACTAAGAAAAACTAAAGAGATTCTTTCCAAAAGGGAAAACTATATGAACCTTTTTCTTCTTTTTTTGCCTCTAATTTATAGTTGAAAGGATAGAGAAATGTTACCAATTTAAAGCCTTGCCTCGTAAAGAGGCGGTGAGCAGTCTTAGAGATACATTTTCATTAGTAACAACATGCACCAAATAAACGTCCATCACATCTTGCAAATTCTCCATCAGAGTCTTTGATTCATCCCTGAAAAACTTATGGATAGCTTTTAAAGCAGAAGTCAGAATCGGAGCCCATACTACAGGAGCTATAGGCGATACTAAAGGACTACCAGCATCCTAGGCTACATAATTTCTACTGGCCATTTGTGTAGGAGAAGAAGAAAAAGGGGGAGGTGAAGGACTACCTTGCCGACCTCTCGAGCGAACAAAAACTAAAGGCGGTACGAGTAGGCCAGGGAATCTCAAAGTTTGTGACCTAGTTACGGGCCTATGGCTCATACACACTTTTATGAAGCGAATGTGCTAGTTCGCCATCCCACTGGGCGTGCCAGAAAAAGAACTATTGACGCAATATTTTTTAGGGGCAATAGTCTTATGGGAAACTTAGCTACTGGGGGACATTGTGCGCTTAGCTAAGTGACCTCTGGGTGTTATTGAATTCAGCGCTTTATTTTAGTGAGGGAGGTAAAGGGTTAAGGAGATAACTAAAAATATTAACTCTAGACTAAAGGCGATGTGCCGAATCATGATTGAAATTACCTAAGCACAGTTTTGAATGCAAAGGCTTGAACCCAAATATGTTTTTTATTAAATAAATTTTATCAAAAGAACTTTGAAACATAAAAACACCTTCTGACTACATAGCATAATCTAATACAACTTCAGCCAGCACACAGGAGTCAAAACATGATCTATATTTATTAAGCTATAGAAGATTACAAAAGGTAAAGAATAGACATTCATATATTATAGAAAAATAAACGCACAGTCTAACTATCTTATCAAAAACATGAGAAACAGAAAAGGCCAAATTGATTGGCACAGTCTACAGATTTCAAGTTCAATAAAATATTACAAAGGCTATTCCCCATTGCTTAGGAGTTTTTATATATCCAACAAAAACCTAATAAAAGAGAAACAAGGTTGCTTAAATAATCCATCCCACTACCTAAAAAACCACTGAGAGAAAGATGACTCATCCAAACATCGACATCCCAGATCAGCTCAAGTCATCACCGATCAGAAAGATCACTTAGTAGCACACCAGCAGACCTATCCATAGAGAACAAAAGGCCATGTAGTAGCAGTAGAAGACACACGATATCGAAGAAGAAAACAAGGCAACATGAGAGAGAAATGACCCAGGCAGCAACCCCCACATAACCGACGCACAAGAGTATGCCACACATCGAGCACATGGAGCCTGACAAAAGAATGAATGACGCCCCTTCGAAAATCTCCAAGAGGAAGCTACGTGGGTGACATCGAGAAAAAGTAATTGCATAGTGGGCCCAATAGGAAAACGTCCAAGGAAATCCATGCATCACGCACATGGAACTCGGCAAAAGAAAAGCGATACGGAATGGAAGGAACCTCCGATAGGAGGCCACATGGAGAATGCCAAAAAGTTGCGATCGGTAAAAGATACGGAAAAGCCACGAAAGAAAGATATCCACAAAGGCTAGAAGTTCATGAAATAAAGTTCACACTTATCATGCCATCTGATTCGTTGATTCTAAATTATTTCAGTATGTTGCAGGGCACTCTTCCTTACCTCGTCCAAGGCATTGAGCTACATAATTCTTTCCCTGTGTGCAGTTGTTAACTCCATATTTAATTCCAAAGCTATTTTGAGAGTTTTATGTTCAAACTCTATTGGCATCATATATTTATTACCATACACCATTTCAAAAGGTGTAAAACCTATTATAGTCTTCCATGTAGTTCTATAGGCCTGTATAGTCTCTGGTAACCTTGTAACCCAATCCTTTGTATGCAGATCCACTATTTTTGTCAGAATGGCCTCTATATCCCTATCTGTGATTTCTACCTAGCCATTAGCCTGAGGACGATAAGGAGTTGACTTCCTATGCCTTATGTTGTATTCATTTACTAAGGCTGTAATTAGAGTAGAAGTAAATTGTGCTCCTTGGTCTGTCACTATCTCTCTAGGAGCACCAAATATAGTAAAGATTTCTTCATAGAGGAACTCTGCTACTTTATTATCTCTAGCATGCTCCATAGGTCTATCCTCTACCCATTTTTTTACATAATTTGTGCATACAAGAATGTAAGACTTACCATTTGAAGGCGGATTAATTGGGCCTACAAAGTCCAGTCCCCATTTATCAAAAGGTGTAACAATAACTTGTGGAAACTGAGGCATTTCATCTGATCTTGTTGGCCTCCTCATCCTTTGACATCTATCACACCTCCTGGTATACTTAGTTGCATCCCTATGTAATGTTGGCCAATAATATCCAATATTTAAGATTTTCATGGTTGTTCTCTTAGCAGCAAAATGTCCACCACAAGGCTCATCATGGCTTGCATGCAGTATGTCATGAGTGTCTTCTTATCTCACACATCTCCTCATTACTTGATCAGGTCCTGTATAAAACATGCAATCTGCAATCCAGGAGAAGTTAAAGCTTTTCTCTAATAACAATATATTTTCCTTAGGTGAGAGGTGAGGAGGAGTTCTTCCTACAACCAGATAATTTTTTATATCTGCATACTATGGATGAATGAATTTTATGGCAAAAAAATGTTCATCAGGGAAGGAATCCTCTATGAGTGCAAAATCATCTTACCTTTGAATTCTAGATAGAAAATCAGCTACCACATTTTCTTTACCTAGTTTGTCCATAATTGTGATATCAAATTCTTGCATCAGCAACAACCACCTAGCCAGTCTCCTTGTAATTGAGCTCTTGTTCATCAGATACTTGATTTTTGCATGATCAGTATGGAAAAATATTTGATAGCCTGTGATATAATGCCTGAACTTGTTGAGGGCATAAATTATTGCTAACGTTTTTTTTTCTGTAACAGTGTAGTTGAGTTCAGCTCCTTGCAAGTTCTTGTTGATATAATAAAGTGCATGCTCAATTGAACCACCCTTTTGTCCTAGAACAACACCAATAGCATAATCTGATGCCTCTATATGAATATGGAATGGAAGTGACCAATCAATTCCATTCAAGATAGGTGCTTGGGTAAGGGCAATCTTCAGATCAAGGAATGTTTTTTCACATTCTATTGTTCAAGCAAACTTTGCATCCTTCTTTAGCAAACTGTATAGGAGCCCTGTTGTTTGACTAAAATCTTTAATAAATCTTCTATAGTATCCAACATGTCCTAGAAAGCTTTTGTGTTCCTTTTTCTTTGTAGGGAAGGGTAGACTACAAATGACTTCAATTTTAGAGGGATCTACCTATATTCCTGCAACAAAAATATAGTGACCAAACACTATTCCTTCTTGCATCATCATCAAGCACTTCTGACTATTGAGTAACAAATTATGATCTTCATACCTTTGTAGTACCTTTTTCAAATTTTCTTGGGCTTCTTCAAATGTTGCATCATAAACGGTAAAATCATCCATGTATATTTCCATACAATAATATGAAATATCTAAGAAAATTATAATCACAGCTCTTTGGAAATTTGCAGGTGCATTAAAAAGTCCTTAAGGAAAGATTGAATAAGAAAATGTTCCCTAGGGGCATGTGAAAGTATTCTTTTCCTAGTCCTTTGGAGCAATCTTTATCTGATTATATCCACTGAAGCCATCAAGGAAGGAAAAATACTTTTTCCCTAATAAGTTATCCAAGACTTGATCAATAAAAGGAAGAGGAAAATAATCTTTCTTGTTTGCTGAGTTGAGCTCCCTTTAATCCACACAAACTCTCCATTTTCCTCCTTGCTTAGGGACAATAACTAGTAGAGAAACACACTGGCTATGTGAGATTGGGTAGATAAAGCCAACATTCAACATCTTCTGCAATTCCTCCTTAAAAATTTCTTTTAGAGCTAGATTAATTCTCCTTTGTGGTTGTCTAACAAGTTTAAACTCACTGTTGATGAAAATTCAGTGTGTACACAACTTTGGATCAAGTCCTTTCATGTCACTATAATCCCAAGAAAAATATGGTTTATGGGTAGTAAGCATTTGGACAATTGACTCTTGCTGCTCACTAGTAAGTTTATTATTGATATTCAAGGTTTTTCTTGCAGCTACTTCCACTTGGGAAGTCAATTCAAGCATAGATACTTTGGATAGAAAAGAAATTTCTACTTCATGGGGTAATAAGGTTTGTAAACAGTCAATTGCTACAGGATAATGAACTAAAGTAGGTGGGGGTAGAATTTTTGTAATGAACATGAAACTTTCTCACAGAGGGGGTACTCAATACGATAATTGTTTTGAAGGATATTAGAAAATATTCCTTCATCTTCTTGTTTCTCAATAAAAGGATCTCTGCTAATCATCATCAGGTTTTCCACATAATTTATCTCTTCCGCATCTTCTCCTAAATCTCTCCAGACTATTTGTCCCAACTCAAGTTGAGGCTAGGCTGGAGCATAAAGGGTGAGATTCTTGGTTCTATATCCATTAGAGATAGTCATGTTACCAGACCTACATCCTATATAAGAATCTATGGTGGCTAACCAAGGCCTTCCTAGAATTACAAGATATCCTCCTAGTGATTCTTTTGGAGATAAAACCATAAAATCAGCAGGATATTCCCATGAATCTAGGGTGACTACCAAGTCTTCAACTACCCCATCAGGCTTGATAGTTGAACTATGAGTGAGCTGCAGGTCTGTAGGTGTATCCCTTAGGTCTTAAATACTTAGCTTTAATACAAAGTCCTTAGTCATGACATTGATAGCTACTCCAAGATCTACTAAAGCATTTTTAATTTGAACCCATTTAATAATGGTTTCCATGATAGGGCTGCAAGGGTCTGAATATTTTGGGATGGTAATCTTCCCTAGCATCAAATCAGAGAGTTTCACAAAGACATGGTTATTTTGAGGGTCTTTCTTTTTCCTACCCGACTTCTTCTATAGATAGGTACTTCCTTAATTTCTTGGAACAAGGGAATTTTTACACATATGTGCTTTATCTATTCAAGAATGTCAAAAGTAGGCTCTTCTTTCTTTTGAACAACTTCACCTTCCAACCTTTGTGGAAAAGGAGGTGAGGTTTTATTGGACACTCTAGGAAATGATGGATTTTGCATGGGCTCATTGGATGGAACTTGGTCATTAGTATCTTCTTGCTCATTCTCCTCAGATGAAAATTCTACAATTATGGGAGGAGAAGGTGTAGGTAGCACTGTCCCTGACCATAAGTTAATATTACTCAAGTTGAGAGAATAAGCAGGTTGTTGATTGGGGTCAGTTAAATAAACTTGTTGTTGTTGAGGCTGCTTATTTGGATTAGGTGCTTCTTGAGCAAGTAACTAGGTTGGCTTAGGATTTTGGCTTTGATTAGCTGCAGGAGGTGGCATGATTGACTATTGTTGGGGTTGTTGTAGGAAACCAATGGGTTTATTTGACCATTGTTGACCTCCCCTCCACTAGTTAAAATACTGCAAATTCCCTTGTGGAGGCTGCCACTAATTTTGTTGTGGTGACTACCAATTCCCTTGTGGGGGTTGCCATCGATTTTGCTGAGCATTTGGCCAAGGATTATTCCATTGACATTGGAAATATGGGCCATAATTTGGAGGGTACTATTTTTTCCACTGATTATTATATGAACCAAAATTTTGCAAAGGGTCCGGAGGCATACCGTGTCTTGGGGCCCAAGGCCTACGTTGATCAACAAAGAACACTTCTTCATCTCCTTCTATTGTTTTGAACTCAGTGGGAAGATGTTGCACCTCCAAATTATCCACCACCTTGCATCTGCAATCCTTCTTCCTTTGTCTGTAGTGAGGGCAATATTCAGCTAGTGTTGTCTTTGCTTCATCTTTCTTCCTTCTAGCTTGCATAGTGTCCAGTTGTGTAGAAATTTCATTGATGATATCTTGCTTGAAATCTGACAAGAGATTAGAAATATCCCCCTTTGACACTCCTAAGCCATATCCTTTTGAAATAGAGGATCTAAACCCTCTGCCTTTCTTCATAGTTTCTCTGGAGTAGCTGAGACACATCTTCTTGATATCATCCCAATTGCTTTGGGTGATATCTCCTCCGACCATGAGGTCTAGTGCCTCCATGCAAGTATCATTAACTCATATTAGGAAGAGAAGTGTTTTTAGACTCCTCATTCAGCTGATGCTGAGTGTTTTTCTGCACACTGAACAAAAACCTTGACACATAGTCTTCCAAGGTCTCATCCTCTTTCTGTGACATCTTGAAGATGCCATATCCTCTCATATCATCCCCCCTACAATGTTCTTTATACTTTCCAAGAACAAATTCTTCATTTCATCCCAAGTGGTCACTACATTGCCTCCTAATCTCATGAACCACCTCAAGGCTGACTCCTTAAGGGTGGAGGGAAACAAATTCAACTTGTGTGCACTAGTGGTGTAGTCATAACTTCTACAAAGGCTATCAAACTCAAACAAGAAGGTATGAGGGTCTTCTGTAATAAGTCCATAAAAATTTGGAAGTAATGAAGAAGGGATATTCTTGAGATTATTATTATCTTTTAGTTAGGAATTGGAAATGGAAAAGTAGGCATCACCATCCTTGGTGGTCTTACTAGATTAGCTCTTGGCTGATAAAATACAAGGGAAAGTGGATTATTATGTGGGGGCTGGTTGTTGGAAGTTTGTGGATTATTTAGATGTTGAATGAGTGGATTAAGGTCATTTGTCTCATTAAATAGGTTCAAGCTTAACTCCGAGGAAGAAGATGAGGTAATCAGGTCTTGGCCAACATCTAAATATGGTTCTTCTTGGAAAAAGTTTGGGTCAATTTCTTGGGTATTTATTCTTCTAGGAAGGAATCTTATAAATTGGTCTCTTCTTCTAAGAATACAACAAAAATGAAGTCTAAACTATGGAAAAATGTTGGAATGCTGAATTCTAATCTAGATGCTAGGAATGGAATTCAAAATCTCTACTAGCATGTCTACAATAGATTTTTATTTTGACAACATCCCCAGCAACGATGCCAAAAATGTAGTGTCCTTTAATCAGGTTGATAACTAGGAACATAAATTCCTCTACATAGGGATTAGGCATCACAAATGGGAGTCATAATCTACTAAAAGACATCATTTGATTGTCAACCCAAAGACATTAGAATTGAAATGGGTCTACAAAGTATATGCACCAACCACCTATTTTGGACATGGGTTATCTCCTAAAAATACTATGCTAGAATTGGAATTGCTGGAAACAAATTCTAACTAACTAAATCTGCACAGAATGAAAACTAAATCTAGTTTTAAAGATAAGAACTACTTTTTCCCTAGTGGCTCCAGGAATAGTTGATAGCTCTATAATTTTGCCAGCTGCACGAATAGTCACATTGAAGTTCTATAAAAGGAAGTGCAACTATTCTAATTTCAAAAATGAAAAGATAGATAACTCCCTAAGTCGGCCCCCTTAGGTACATTCAAAGATACACAACAAATTAGACTGTAAATTCCATGAACACTTTTATTGAGTTGAAACTAACAAGTACATGGCTCATAATCTTGCAATTGTATTTATGAAAAACTAAAGATTATTACAATAGCAATCTTTGAGCCCTTTCTCTGAAGGAGAATGAGCTATTTATTCAAAATTGAACCTAAATACTAACTAGCCTTCCCCTCATAAAATGGGAAGTCTTTATTACATCATGACCAACCTAATGAAGAAGTGGATATAAAAAGGAAGATTTGAGTCAAATCAGTTTAAATATTTAAAGCACCACTATCCAGATTTATGTGCCATCAAGACGCCTCTATTGGATTCCTGGAATGCTTCCCTTGCATGGTGGATGACTTGAAGTTGTTTTCTTATTCTTTGTTGTTGAATCGGTCCTCTTTGAATCAGTCTTTCAAAAATCTAGTTGAGGCTAAATCTTCTCCTTGAGACTTGGTACTTGCAAATAACTAATAGCTACTCCTGCGGAAAAGGATCAACTCAACACATTTAACTCATCAAGATGATCCATCAGTCAATCATACATTCATTAGGTATTAATTTGGAACAAACAATATTTTGGATATGGCTATAGGAAGGTTAACAATAGTGGCTGTAGGAAATGCATTTCATCACAAAAAGTCACAAGGCACACATCTTCTGTCAAACTAACAAAACATTTAAGCAATAACCATGGAAAGAATTATCGTAATAAACTTGTTTTATTAAGCATAAAGTCTATATATTACTCCCATAATTACTACTAAATGTCTTCTCATCATAATAAAAGATATATAAATATCTAAAAACATAATCTAAAATATGCCAAAAATTGGGCTCATCAATCATAAGGATCCTTTTGTGGCTAGCATTGGAAATAGGATTTATCATTCCAAAAAACTCCAAACCCCATTGAGTAAAGATCTCTTCAATTACAATTGGATTCAAGGGCAAGGCATAATTTTTCCTTTTTCCAACAAAGAATTGGCATTAAGTACATTTTTGCACTAGATGGTGCACTTGAAAAAGCATAGAGGGATAATAATATCTTGCTCGTATGATTTTTAGGGTGTTATTCTTGGTAGAGAAGTGTCCACCCTTAGGATTGATGTGGAATTCCTTAAGAACCTTTTTCCAATTGTCCCTTATCTAAACATTGGAGCAAGACACCATTATAATTTCTCTTAAATAAAGTCCCTTCAATTAATACATACCTAGTGCCTTGTAGTTAGTAGTATCACCTTTTATGGAATGGGAGTTTGGTCGAGTTACTACCCCTTTTGTATATATTAGATTCAATCTACCACCCAGGAATCATCAGGCTCAAACTAATTTGAGTAGAGTCGATCAATCTCCTTCTCAGCTTTAGAACTTGATTCTTGTGTAATGTATTTACATAGAAATCTTCCCTAAACTAGCTTAGTTGGTCTGATGTCCACATCATACTCTAGGATCTTGGTGATCTAGTTGGCCTTATTTTTTACTATCTCACCTTCAATAATATACTCCTGTACACTAGGATGAGCAACCAGGATGGTAATTCTATTGGCTGACACCAAGTGTCAAAATGTTTTTACGCTTTTAATAATGGAAAATCCTTTCTTTTCAAAAAATTTATATATAGTTTCATAACCCTTACGATTTATTGAGTGAAATGCAATAGGATTCTCTTTGTTATTCTCTTCATCCTTTTGAGTGAGAAAAAAAGCTATGCTATGTTGGCCATTGTATACATAAAGAAGGAAATCTTTAGAAAAATTTGGGTTAGCCAACACTAAAGAAACAAAGATAGTTGTCGTTATCTACTCAAAATTTACTTTTCCATTAGGGGTCAACTTAAACATTAACTTCTTCTTGAGCATCAGTGTGATAGGTCTTGCAATCCCTGAAAATTCTTAAATGAATTGAATGACAAAGTTAATCTTTCTTAGTAAATATTAGAACCCTTTTTGATTCACTGGTAGGGGTAACTCCATTATAGATCTCACCCTTTTGAGATCTATTGCAATTGCCTCTTTGGATACTAAAAAACCATGTAACTTACCTTGGTGTACTCTGAACACTTTTTTTGGGATTTAAAGAAATGTCAAACTATTCAAACTTTTGGGAAATTTTCTCTAGATGACCAAAATGATCATATTTTGACTTTAAATATAATATTAGATCATCCAAATAAATTAGAATGATCAAAATGATCAATCCTCTAAAAGTAAAATCTATTTCTCAACAAAAATTTGCACTAGCATTTGAAAGTCCGAATGACATTTTGCATATGTGAACATTCCTTACTTGGTGGTAAACATCATTTTATGTTGGTCACCTTCCTTCACATATACTTGGTTGTACCTTGAGAAACCCTCAAGCAATGAAAACATCTTTGATCTGCACACGATCTTCAAGATCTTATCCATTAACAGAAAAGGGTAGTGGTCTTGCAGTGAAGCTTTATTAAGATTGTAGAAAACAACACAAATCCTAATGTCACCATTCTTTTTCCAAACTTGTACTAGATTAGACACCTAGGTGGAGTGCTTAATTGGGTATATGATTCAATACAATCAATTTGGTAAGCACCTATGCCATCAATGCCTCTACTTTTGGATTGATCAGCATTTTATTTTGTCAAATGGTCTTTCATCCTTCTACCAAGTCAATGGTATGCTAAATTATGCCAGGATCACACCATCTAGGATCATCATAGGTCCAAGCTATAACACTGTCATATCTAAAAAAAAAACCCCTTAGCCTCTCCTTATCTTCCCACAAAACATCCCTTCCAAATTTTAGCTTTTTGTTGTTTATGACATCAAGCTCTCCATAATCCTTTTTATTTGTAGTGAACCTTTGTTTTTCATTTCTTACATCTTCACAATCAAAGATATTTTTTAGGGAGATTAAACCCCGAGGGAGCTTATTCCCTTTTAACTAGATAAATTTCTCTTTAGGAGATTGCACTCCTAGTTGTGAATAGTTAGAAACTCCTTTCAAACATTTTATGAAGGTGGCAATCTGATTGTCATCTTCAAATGCTTTCCAATTCTAATCATTGTTGAGGATTAATGTTTGGATGATTATTTGTACTAATTTCTATGTTGTTGTTGAATCGATAACTGATTCAAATTGTGAATTGATTGAAGTCATCTGATTAGTTGCACTATTTTGGGATCAAGGAATGAATTTCACATTAAAATCTTGAAAGTCCTTAATCAAATCCCATATCTGATGTCTATATGACTTGATTTTTATATTTTAAGAAATTTCTTGCCCATGGACTTGGCTCACAATAAACTTAGAATCTCTCAATGCCTAAAACCTCTTTATGCCCATTCGCTCAACAAGAATCTGTAGACACCTAAAAATGACTTAGACCTGCGGCCACTATTTTACCACCTTTCGTCATAACATGATTATAACATTTTAATTATGTTTCTAACCTACATTCAACTATTAATTAAATAATTTATAATTATTTAATTAATTCGTAATCTCTCATTCTTCATAATTATTAAATAGATAAATCTTATTTATTTATTTAATAATGTCACTAATTATCAAAGTCTTCTTGCAATTAAATAAAATCTTATTTATTTAATTAATCCTTATCATTAATGTTCTCCTAATTATTAAATGAATATATTTAAAATATATTTATTTAATGTGTCACTAATTCCTAAATCCTCTTAATTAAATAAATTCAATTAATTTATTTAATTAATTAACTACTTCTTTTAAATTAAGTAATTATTTTTAATTATTTAATTGTGGCATGTGACACCTATATTTTTAAATCAAACAAATCATTTAAAAATGTCTCACATGGTTAACTGATTCTTCATTTAGTAATTAATTTCAAAAATCAATTACTTCTTACCTCACAAAATCCCTATTTTGAATTAATTTAATTCAAAATGGAATTATTCTTCTACAAATTAAGTAATTACTAAAATTACTGATTTTCTAAAATATCATCTTCACTAATTTCATCTCAACTATCACCTTTAGTCTTGATTTAATTTATTTAATTAAATCTTATTCACAAATGTGGGCATTTTGCCCTAACCCTAATTGAGAGTTGCCTTATTGAATCTTGACCTTTGATTCTAGGGCATTCCTCAATCTCTCATCTCGTCCGTCCATTTAAGATTGCATTTTCTATAAAATGACAATCTTGATCTCATTTTTGGGATCGATGAATCATTATTATCTCTTAGCATTTTGTAATCTCTTAGAATTTTTGTCATATCATCATAGGCTTACTAATAATTTGCATAATAAGATTAAATTTCTAGTTTGCATAGATTTACTTTATAAATCCTTCAAATCTTATTTAGGTCTAGACATTTATAGTTTGCTCACAACAACAAATCTGAGGGCATCCTTTTATTACAACAAGTTAGGAGGTACAATGGAAATGAGCCATGGAGGAGAGAAATGGGTGAGGCTGTCCTAGTCTCATTCCTTTTCTCATTGATTTCTCCTTTGCATTCCATTGATTGATAGTATTTTTATTGCATGCATGTTCTAACCCAGTTCTATCTTGCAGGAAGATTTTATCTATCATTACATTGGTGAACTCGACATTCTAACACACTTTTGCAAGTTTTGTACAGCCTCAGATTTTTTTATTTTATTTTGCAGGAATAGGTATGGAATGTCGCATTTGTCTTCTCGTGCGATGCAACCGTTCTGCTGCGCTGCATTCGCCTTCACGTGCAATGCAAATGATCTGATGCACTACATTCACAACTCGTAGAGCCATAAGTGACATTATGCAACACATTCAACATAACCCGAACTGCATCAGATGCGACTCATCTGTTGAGCCGCATCTGACATTTCACACCACAAGTGACTGGTAATTTGAAATATTGAATTGTAATCTAGATCCGATGCATCCACGGCTAATTTTTCTATTTTTTGGGATTAATATAAACCAACCCTAGGATAGACACTTAATTTGGAATTTATTAATCCTAGGATAGAAAATCTAACTTGGAATTTATCAATCTATGATAGTCACCACACTTTACTTTTTTTTGTACTAAAATAAACCCCATGTTTTTGTGAAGCAATATCTTCACTTAGAATAGAAAACTTTCATTTGGGTTTAAAACTTAACATTTGTTTACTGTGTTTGTTTGGATAATAGGTATATGATCTCCCCTTTACTGGGTGTTCAAAAAGCCAGACTTATCCATTTTTATTTTCATGCATTTCATGTTTTATTACAACCTTTAGAAGGCCTGCCATAGTGGGAAATAGTACTCACCCTACAGGAACGACCTAAGTGGGAACAACCAAAGCCAGGTTTTCCAATCCACTATAATCAAAAGTGAATTTTGGGGAAACGCATATTCAATAGTAGTAGGCAAGATAACCATCCCCAAAATATTTGTTCTAAAGATTGGGAGGTCTCTTGAGGGAGTTTATCTATTGCCACACCGAACGGAAACCTTGACTAAGAACCGTAGTGTAGAAGCTAGTCATGTTAGTATCCAGACATTGTCTCAATCACAGTGCAAGGGGAGGGAAGAATCTCCCCCCAAGGCAATCACCATATAATCACCACAGACTATTTGCTTAGGGGATTTAGTATCCACTTCCATCACCTTGAGTACGCACCTAGAAAAGACAAAAACATGGGCACCCTCTAGGGGGTGACATGACTGTGTGAGTCGACGTGATTTTAAGCTATGGGTTGTGATTGTTATGATGACCCTTTGACTATTAAGAGTGAGTCTGCTTGAAAATACATTTAATGTTTTAATTTCTATGTGTTTGCCAACTGTTTTCAAACAAACTTCAACAAATTGAACATCAAAAATTTGGATTAGAAAACTTGTCAAAATTGCAAAAACAGTGTTCGGTTTTCTAAAAAAATTGTCCATTGCGATGCAATCACTCTGATAAACCGCAATCGCCAGCCAGATATCGACCCGCATTAGCTCTTATGGGCTGCAATTGAGTCATCCTGAGCCGCATTTGCTCTGATGAGCCACAATTGAAATGTACAGAGCCGCATTTTCTAATGTTAAACTACATTTAGCATATTGTGTCGCATTTGAGAGACATCAACCCGCATTCGCCATACTATGTCACAATCGACACTTCCTGAACCGCATTTGACTCTGTGAGTCACATTTGCTCTATCGTACCGCATTTGTTACGATGCATTTGCTAAAATTGGAAAAAAAATTCTCACTATCAAAAACTAAAAGTCCACAACTTGTCTTCAATTCAATCAAGTCTTCCTTCACTATTACAGTTCAAACCAGACTTTGAATTGCTCAAATTTCATCAATAATTACATTTTAGGTATCATTTTTAGCTCACATTAAACCATACGACCCTAGTCAGTTCAAGCCATCATGGTGGGATGATAGTCCATTTTTTGATTACCACCATGCCAAAGGGCACAAACTTCCTCTTGTCGACAATTGTGAAATCTGGTGCAAGAATTCATAGAGAACCACACCATCGAATTGGGTGGTCAATCATTTACATCTAATGTGGATCATACCATACACAAGAATCCACTGCAAGATCATGGTAAAGCCTCCTCGTCTGGCAGAAAGAATACCAAAAATCAAGCCAACCACATCCATCCGGCCTACAATACTATCCGTTCTGCATACAGTCATCTCGATGGTACTATTATTAACAATCTTCGTGCTGCTAATGAAGATGAATCTGTTAATACCATTAACATTAAAAAAGCCCCGAGATGCAATGTGACTATGTGTAAAGACAAGGTCACAATCCTAGGTCCTTCTGCATGTCAACTGAAAATCACCATACCTAGTCCATCTGCTAGATAGTCCAACCCAAAACCGGAGTTCAACATTGTTGAGCAATTAAATAAAACACCTACTCAAATATCCATTCTTGAACTGCTTCATATTTCACCCACACATAAGGCCATCGTGGATAAAGTCTTGCAAGATTCATCTGTCCCAACCAACATGGATGTCAACCACTTTGAGACTGTGGTCAGATATCTGAATTCGCCT
The DNA here is from genome assembly GCA_007115665.2 of Sequoiadendron giganteum. Classification (NCBI taxonomy): domain Eukaryota; kingdom Viridiplantae; phylum Streptophyta; class Pinopsida; order Cupressales; family Cupressaceae; genus Sequoiadendron; species Sequoiadendron giganteum. Next base: position 213,296,589 of record CM021101.1, read on the forward strand.
CAACACACCACCTTTTTAGAAAATGACTATTCCTCACCCAAACCATCGCATAATGATGCCCTTCACATCAAGGTTTTTGTCCATAAGCATAAGATTAGACAAGTCCTAGTAGATGGCAGAGCAGGATTGAACATCTACTCTCTGAAATTGGTTAAAGCTCTTGGTTTTTCTGATGCGTGTGTAGATGTTAGCAAGAGCATCATCATCAAGGCATACGATGATGAAGAACGTGCTTCTAAAGGTGTCATTACCATTCCACTCTAGGTAGGACCAGTTATCATAGATACAACATGATAGGTCCTAGATCATGACATACACTATAATATCTTACTTGGTCATCCATGGATTCATGCTCTAAAGGCCATTCCATCCATGTACCACCAATGCCTAAAATTCCCTTTTGATGGAACTGAGATCACTATCCTAGGAGATCCGGATCCATTCCAATACTACACCAACCTATGAGCCACTATTGAGCACCAGGTACCCATTAATTGAGAGGCCTCATCTTCCACCTCATCCAAATATATTGACCCATCGACACTCATGAAATCATCCATCCCATCGCCTTCTACCACACCATCTCCATCGGCCTCCATCCCAACTAAAGACCTTCAGATCCAGGACCTTGGTTGTGGAGAGTTCAAATTGAATATGGCTTATTATATCACCACAATACCGAAGATGCCTAAAGTCTATGGTAGACCATGTTTTATTGTAGAGCCCAAAAAAACTTTCAAGGTGCCACCAAAAAGTGTTTTTACACGATCGGGCGATATGGGTAATGAAGTCATTATTGACATAGATAACTGGATCTACAAAGACCCAACAGAGTTATCTCCACTACCGTTGCATCTCCATGGCAAAGGATATGATATATGCAAAGCCCAAGGTTTCAACAGTACAAGTAGCCTTGGAAAGAACAACAACGGAAGACGGGAACCTATTATCATGATGGCAAGACCAAGATACATAGGGCTAGGGTTTAACCAAGTCAGAACTGATGATCAACGTACCCTTGAACTTTCAAGTAAGGTTGTAACAATTACATAAGGTGTTAAGACATGCGAAGAATCCCTTACCGAAATAGACTCAAATGAATGGGAATGGGGATCTGACAAAACTGTCAGTGACTATGACATTGATGAACTATTCTTGGAACCTGGCCAACCTTCCTTTGAAGAACGATTCCTCATGAAATATAACATTGACCCTATTGACCGACATTCTAAAAATAAGGAATGGGTAAGCATTCCTTGGAATCCATAAGAACACAAGGTGTCATTGGCAATACCGGAATCATCCCACCCCATTCCTAATCCCACCCATGAGCCTAATTTATTTGAGCCCACTATCCATACTTTTGAAATGCCAACCACTAGTCACGATGTTGATAATTTTATCCCATATTGTGACTTTGAATTCAATTCATCTGACTCAGAGTATGGACCATATATTGCATCAGACACGGAAGTGGAAATTGACAACTTTGTCTTCTCACTCAAGGCATCAATTTTCACACTTTTTGCATCCTCCTCATCCTTCACCAACACTTACGATGGGATCCCTCTTGTTTATCCACAACTGATCGACTGGGACCAACAAGACTCACCGGTGATGGACATATTTCAGAATGATGAGGCAATTGCAAAGTTCATGGGGCTAAGAGAAGGTATTCCATGGGGTGATCACAAAATAGGGTTCTCCATTGATCTAAATTGTGCACCTTACTTCAGGGAGACTGTGCAATCCTCCAGTCGCAAAAATACAAAAAAGAAAAAATAAAAAGAAATGCCTTTAGGTGAAAACCGCAAGGCACCTTCTAGCAGTAAAATAGTAAAAACAAAGGACATATTTGAAGGTGAAAACCTCTTTGAGGCACCTAAGGATGGAGGATAGGACTTTCTTTCCGTAACATAGGAAAAGTCCGCTATGGTCATTGAAGACACAGTGGAAGTTAATATAGCCACACTAGAGAATCCCAAAATGATTCTCTTGGCCGCATCATTGTCAGAAGAAGAAAAACCCGAATTTCAACAATTCTTCATAGACAAGAAAGTTAACTTTGCATGGTCATATGCTGAGATGCCAGGCCTTGATCCAGCATTGGTTTTACATAATCTTCCTCTAATCCCAGGAATCAAGCCAGTCAAACAAAATTTGTGCAAGATGCATCCACAGATTGCACTACTTGTCAAGGCTAAACTAAAGAAGTTGCTAGATGTGGAGTTCATAAGGTCAATAGAATATGCTGATTGGATATCAAACATTATCCCTGTTACAAAGCCAAATGGACAAATCTGTATTTGCACGGATTTCAGAGATTTAAAAAAAGCTTTCCCAAAGGATGAATTCCACCTACCAAACATAGACATGATTGTTGACCTCATGACAAGATATGAGATGCTATCTCTCATGGATGGTTTTTCAGGCTATAACCAAATCCGAATTGCAATAGAGGATCAACATAAAATGGTATTTACTTGCCCTTGGGGAACATACTGTTGGAATGTCATGCCTTTTGGCTTAAAGAATGCAGGCACCATCTACCAGAGGGCTATGACAACAATCTTCCATGACATGATTCATATCCTAATGGAATATTATGTAGATGAATTATTGGAAAAATCTTTAGATGGCTTGAGGATTACAAGGTTCGTTTGAACCCAAAGAAATGTGTCTTCGGAGTCACTTCAGGCAAGCTGTTGGGATACATAGTTTCACGCTGAGGCATTGAGGTTGACCTTGCAAAAGTAAAATCAATTTTGGACATGCCTCCTCCAAGAGGAATTAGTGAGTTATGAACACTTCAAGGTAGATTGCAGTCTATTAGCTGCTTCATTGCACAGTTGGCAGACAAGTGTCAACCATTCCAATATTTTCTCCACAAAAGCATTCCTTTTGTATGGATAGATAAGTACAACATAGCCCTTGACAAAATTAAAGAATATGTATTAACACCACCAGTGTCAATGCCACCTATTGAGGGAAAACCATTGATCCTATATGTCTCTACAATGATAAATGCATTGGGGGCATTATTGGCGTAAAATGACCATGAAGAAAAAGAAAGAGCCATATATTACATCAGTTGCACATTAATTAGATATGAGCTCAACTACACAACCATTGAAGGAGCATGCCTGGCAGTTGTCTTTGTGGTGCAGAAACTAAGACACTATATGCTAAGCCATCAAACACATTTGGTAGCAAAGATTGACCCATTAAAGTATCTCTTGAGTCGAGCAGCATTGACAGGTCGCTTGGCAAAGTGGGTCATGATAATAAGAGAGTATGAAATAAAGTATGTTTTGTGAAAGACTATATAAAGTCAAGTAATAGAAGATCAACTAGCAGATGCACCAATCCAAGCCACTCACCCGCTGATAACTGATTTTCTTGATGAGTCGATCTTTCACACAGAACCAGCTTTACCATGGAAACTATACTTTGATGGGTCCCACACTAGGCATGGCTCAAGAGCTGGCATATTATTTATCACACCATGAGGAGATTCAATTCCTAAATCATTTCAAATCGCTTTCCCTTGTACAAATAATATTACAGAATATGAGGCATTGGTCACAGGTCTCAAGATAGCAATTCAATGGAAAATTCAGACACTCCTCATATTTGGGGATTCTCAATTAGTCATCAACCAAGTGAATGATGACTATGACACAAAGGATGAAAGGTTGCTCCCTTACAAGCGCATGGTGGATAGTTTCCTAATGTACTTCAAGATGATTACATTTGAACAAATCCCAAGAACACAAAATAAGGCAGCTAATGCAATGGCTACCATTGGATCTCTCTTAGACATCCCTAAGAATGTGTCACAGTTTGAATTCTTAGTGGAATAGTTGCTAATGCCTGCATATGATATTCCAAAATCAACAATGATGTGTGAGATTTTTTTTCCTAGTTCGTCTTGGTACCAAGACATATACAACTATCTTAAATCCCAAACCCTCCCACCCAACCTGTCCAACAACCAAAGAAATTCCTTCATCTAAAATGTGGCTAGACATACCATCGTCAGTGACACCTTATACCGCCATGGCTTTGATAACACCCTTCTTCACTATCTCGACACTGATGAAGCACAAATGACTTATGAGAGGTACATGAGGGTATATGTGGATCTCATTCGAGTGGTCCAACGTTAGCTCAAAAAGTCACCAGACTTGGGTACTACTGGCCGACATTGGAAAAATATGCTCTTTAGTTTGTCAGAACATGTCGGAAATGCTAGGTGCATAGTGATCTGATTCATGCACCTGCACAGGAATTGAGACCTATCACTTCTCCATAGCCTTTTGCACAATGGGGACTCAACCTCGTGGGTAAGATCCATCCATCCTCTTCTAATGGCCATAAATTCATAATCACCGCCACTAAGTATTTTACTAAGTGGATTGAAGCCATCCCTCTCACCTACATCACCGATAAACAAATATCCAAGTTCATCCTAGATTACATCATTTGTCGGTATGGTGTCCCACAATCCATCATCACAGATAACGACAGTCCATTCAAAAATCAGGACATTCATGAGCTCTATGAGCAATTCCACATCCAACACCATTTTTCCACCCCATATTACCCACAAGGTAACAGCTAAGCTGAGGCATCCAACAAAAAAATTCTTCGCATTCTAAAGAAGACTGTCAACGACACTGGCCGAGATTGGCACCTACAACTTAATCCTGCTTTATGGGCCTATTGTACTAGCATTCGTACCCCCACTAGAGCCACTCCATTTTCCTTGGTCTACGGATCTAAGGCCATATTACCCATTGAGGTAAAAATTCCTTCTCTCCGAGTCTCTTTGAAAGGAATGATTGATGATGAAGAATACAAACATACTCGCTTACATGAGCTAGAAATACTACAAAAAAGATGACAAAATGCCTTAAATCATCTGTAGGCATATCAAAATTGTCTCTGTCGAAGTTACAACAAAAGATTAATGGTGAGAAAGTTTGAAATTAGTGACTTGGTTCTCATGCAAAACCCCAGAAATCAGGCAGACCGTGAAAAACCTAGAAATTTTGAGGCTAATTGGCTTGGTCCTTATATCATTACTACTGCATTTGGTTTCAGAGCTTATCAGCTAGCCACACCTGATGGAGAATAGCTGATAGAACCCATTAACAGTTTACACCTAAGAAAGCTCTACACATAGCATCAAAGAGCTAGGCCAGAAAACCTACAAAATACAAAAAAATTGAAAAATATAAAAAAATCATCCCTTGATGAAAACCTGGCAAACAGGCATCTTGGTAACACCAAAAAATGGAAAAAATAGTAAAAATAAATGAATTCATCCAATTGTGAAAACCTAGCAAACAGGCACTTTGGATAAGTACCATGGTGAAAACTTGGCAAATAGGTGCCATGCGTAGTCGATCATTGCTTCGCCATCTACTATCACTCAAATCGACCTTTATCCATTTGTCATAATCACAAAGACCTGACACATTCACAACATCCATCCTAAGTCCTGTCAATTCCGACCATGGTTAGCATTTGGTTGACATCATCCTTTGCACATCCTGGCCTTTGCCTTGCGTCCAGCTATATCCATATCATTAGACTAGGATAATCCTCACTCTATCTGGGGGCAATACCTTTATCGTGCTACTGCATTGGGTAACACACATGATCCTACATTCTTAAAAAGTCTTGAAAAAATCCATAAAAATCATAAAAAGTCCTGAAAAAATCCTAAAAATGTGAAAAAGTCCTAAAAAACTCCTTAAAATGTGAAAAAGTCCTGAAAAAAGACATAAAAATTTGAAAATGGCCTGAGAAAATACAAAAAGCATCCAAATCAATGTCAAAATCCAAAAATAGAGTCAATTTGATCAATTCAATCAATCACGTCAATCAATCTTCATCCTAGTCTGAACTATGTTGTCTTTGTGCATTTTCTACGTAGGCAAAATTCATCATTGAATCCCCGAGACATTAGGTAAGTCCTTCTAGGTTTTTTTCGAATAAATCATGATTCAAGCTTTTTTGCTTTAGACAATTTCATTGGTCATGTCAAACTATGAGGTCTCTAAGTGCATGACGTAGGCAAGGCCATCAATCGATGGACCCCCGAGGCTGCACTAGGTTAGTCCATTAGGGTTCATGGCACTACACATTCACACATGTCAAACTATCTCCAAATCAATTGATTCTTATATCAATCTTGAGCTATAAGTCTATTAGAAATCTACTTCATCAAACACTTTCAGTTAATTCAGCATGTCAGCAAGGACATGTAGTCAAAATCATATCAAGAAAATTTTATCTTGGAAAAACTTTGAGTTCTTCTTCAAGATGTATCCTTATGAAGAGCAACTCATGTCACTTCTTTATGCTTTCAGATATGTTCTTCCTAAGCATCATCATCATCATCTGGCAATTTTGATGGATTCTTCTAAGTTCATAAATTGATCTCCTAGATATCAATGTCATTTAGGATGTGTCCTTAAATTCGATATTGCTTGACATTTGAAAACACTTGACATTAAAACACTTGGCAAACACTTGAAAAACTTTTTTCTATCTTTTGATGATTATCATGATATTAGTTTCTTATGTCTGAGGAACCATGATATATCATGATGATTATCCTTGTCTGCTTATCACTCTACTATTAGTTTCTCCAAGATGTCCTAACTTCAGAATTTAGAGAAGCAAGGACATAGTACAATGATTTTACTATCTATTTTTTGCTATCATGTGGCTTGTTTCTCCAAGATGTCCTAAACGTCAGGATTTAGAGAAGCAGCAATGTCTCATGATCGGCTTGGTTTTTTTGGCAAATGTTCATGACAAAGTGACTAGGGGAAATTGTGTTCCTTGCACGAGTCATGATCATCCTTTGTCCATGACTGTTGATCTACGTGATGGTTCGACCTTGCACACTATTGGTCTATGTCATATCATAGTGTTTGTCGACCATTATGACATTTTCGCCCAATGATGACTAAACAGCAACAACTAGAATAGTACTATAGCAAAGCTTTGAGGGATTTTAATTTCTGCACTAACATGCATATCTTTCTTCACACTAACATCTTCGCCTTCCCCTCTCTCGTTCTCTGATGATATCCTATGACATAAAAAAAAAAGAAGTTGCATACATAATGGCATGAGCATTTCATATTCACATTTCATAACACTATCATTTACATTCATCCATCTCATATCATAAAAACCATCATTTGCATCAACATATAGGCATCATAAATAAAAAATAGCATCAACATATAGGAATCACATCATCATCACATTACATAATGCATACATAACCACGTCCATAATTGCATTCATAAACATAAGCATAGTATCCATACACCTCATAGCATCATAAAAGCATCACATAAAGCATTAGAATACCATAACACATAAAATCATATAGGCCACATCAAAACTGCATCACATATATATATAATCTCAAAATGTCATGTCACATGATAGAGTCATATGATATCCCAAAAAATGGAGCTCACAGGCTCGCAGGCTCGAATATCAAAATATACAAATATCTACAAACAAGTCCTAGGATAGCCCTCCTCCATCCTATGGAGGTGAATTGCGAGGTGGTTGTGCCTGACCAACCATGTGAAATGTGACCTAAATGGGAGTGGTGTCCTGAGTTTGACCCTGAGAGCTCAAGGCCTCGGTAATAGGAGGCTGGCTCTACTCTGCCTGGTGTCCTGATGACACTGATCTATGCCCATGCTCTGATCTGTGACTATGGCCTGATGAGTTCCTATGAGAGTTGTGTGACATGTGACCTGATGACTTCCCTGATGCAGTAGACCCCCTAGCACTAGTGTAACTACTGCTATGAGACATGTTGATCTATGTCTGGCTGCCACTGCCTGTCTTGCTGTAGGATCGGGACAACCCTAGGTCCCGTCTCTCTAGGGAAACTACCTACTCGTTTAATAACCTATACCACCCCCTGCTCTCTACCATCCTAGCCAAATCTATAGCCATGTCTCTTGTTGGCCCTGAACATGGCTCTATGAACTCTATCACCCACCAATCTGACTCCTACCATCAGAGAATAGCCTGATCTCTCTCCACCCTTGTGACCTCTAACTATGCTGCTAAGGCCTTGTTCTAAGACAAGGCCACATCAAGTTTTCTCTGTAATTTTGTGATCCGCTGATGAATAGTAGCATCGATAGGAAAAATGGGTGATTTGTCACCCTCATCATCTATGGAAATCATGTGCTCCCGCAGTTGCCGATCTGCCTCATCCTCCTCCTCCTCCTCCTCCTCCTCCTCATCTCTCTCATCTCCACCCCTCACCTCCTTCACATCTATGTCAAGAGGGTGTCCCCTAACAAGAGGATCCACCTCTGCTCTCACCTCGACCTCCTCCTCTCCACCCCTCACCTCCTCCTCGGCCCTCACCTTCTCCTCACCTCCTCTGACCTCCTCGGCCCTCACCTCCGGCTCTCTCTCCTCCCCCTCCTCTCGAATGGGTGAAAATGGTACACCACACACCCTCTACTTGACTCTCCTAGGCTTCCTTCACCCTCTGCCATCCCTCCTCCTCCTCGTACCCCTCCCATCTCCTCCACCTCCTCCACCTCCTCCACCTCCCCCACCTCCTCCATCTCCCCCATCTCTACCTCCTCTTCCTCTGCCTCCATCTCTACCCCCGACACCTCTTCAATCTCTCCCTCCATCTCTGCCACCCCGACCTCTCCTCGGTATGTATGGAATGACTGACCTCCGATCTATTAGTGGTGGACCATCTGAATCTGTCAAAGGGATGGGCCTGTGAACCTGCCACCAGGCGTCAAACTCAATAGATGTCCCTGGATTTGCTCGACCCCCTCTCCATACCCACTGAACTGCCACCAAGCTATCAACCTGCAGCGTTGCTACTATAACTGATATGGGTGGTGCCCACATGGGCTCCCTAGAAGACTGAGCATACTCTGCCATGCCTACTAGCACAACCTATTGCTCCCCAAACTTTCGTAGTACCCGCTGGGGTAGGTACATCTCAATAATCCACTAATTTTGTATCGTGCGGCCAATCAGATACTAAAACTATCTGCAAAAGGATAAGTGGCCATCCTGATCTGACTACTATGCATAATCTCTGTAGGGTCTCCAGACAAAACTGATCATCGTATCAATCCGATAATGCGAGTAATCGGTATCTCCGATGCGAGTCTGGCTAATTGATCTCGCATACAAGTAAACATACGACGTCCCATCACCTAGCTACTGAATCGACACCGGTGGTCGAAACACAGGAATGTGCTCCCATACCCAGATCATTAGGAGGATAATGCCACGACTAATACTGTGCCCTTGGTGATAGACAACCTCATGTAACTGGTGATAGAGCATGGCCAACAAGCAGGGCCCCCAAGCGAAAATAGTCCTCTACCTCGCATGTGAACAAGAACATCCCCCCATCCAATGGGAAACCCATGACCATGACAATTTGGGATCAGCAATCCGACAATCAAGGTCATGAGCATGGCATCGAACCTAGGAAACCGGTCAGCTACAATGTCCTAGCCGATCTCGTAGCTGTCCATGCCCAACTGGGTACTATCAACACCCTCGTACATATCGGGTAGGGCCTATCACCCTTAGTGTGGATCATAGGTGACTCTCTCTCCGCTAATCAGAATGCGAAGAATGTGATAGACATCCTCCAAGGTCACTGTCGCCTCTCCGGTAGGCAGGTGAAACGAATAGGTCTCTAAATGCCACCTCTCACAAAGAGCTGTCAGCAAACCTTTGTTTGCTCGAATAATGGGCATATAAGTGACATGGTACAAACCTAGGCCCATCAGCCACTATCTTTGTCTATCACTCAAGTGATCTCTGAAGGCATATGTCGCCGGTCAAAACTCTCGGGTATAAATGGGCACAAGCCGACCCTGCACAAAGAAAGGCCAAGAATTAGCACATATTGAGCAACATTATGGAAAATTTACTACTATTGGAAAGTCAAGGGTACATCCAAGCTAATTTTGGCACCAGGTCAACAAAAGTCAACTAGGGTCAACTACAATTTCGTTGCGTTGACAGCGAATGTGTCACAATAATTCAATTGCGGCTCTACGCATGACAATTGTGTTCCAATATGTCAAATGCGTCATTCTAACTAGCAAATGCACAATCTAACAATGAATGCATTGTTATACATAGAAAATGCACGGCCTAACAATGAATGCATCATTTGGCTTAACAATTGCATTTCGATTTCACAAATGCATCTTTGGACTTGTCAATTGCATCATAAAATTTCAAATGCATCACAAAACCATCACTTGCGTCACAACTTGGTGATTGCGTCATTTCCCCAAGCGGATGCACAATTGCACAAAAAATTCTAGCCTACCCATCACACTTGCGTCACGACGCAATCAAATTCGTTGAACACGAATGCATTTGAGGCTTATGCGACATCATTTGCATCGCAATGCATTTGATTCCCACCCTTAAAACCCTAATAAATGCATTAAATTCAAGATTTGACAAGCTGGATAGGGTACTTACCAGAGCCTCTGCGCCCTCGGGTCATCGGAATGTGTGCACATGGTATCCACAGTGTGTAGTTGCTGGAATCACCATCGTCTCTCAGAGCTCTGGTTTCTGAATTTTCTATATGACAAATGAGCAAATGACATTTGGATTGACCTTTTCAACCTATTTATAGGCTAAAAATTAGGGTTTCGACTTGGTAGGTTATACTAGAGGCTCATTTGACCACCTTTGACCAGCATTTTGGCTAGCTTAACGTCCTCCATTTTTGAAACCGTTCACGCTATTACTTATCTAGTCATTAATTGAGCTAGTCGGGATATTTTCCAAAAAAATTTGACCCCGAGTCGAAATTCAAAAATTTTCTCGAGGAGGCATAGGCACTCTGTAACTTCACTGGGGCATATGCTGGGCTTGTTTTCTTTGCCACAATGCGACAAGCTGCATTATGACAAAGAGGGGCAAATGTAGACACCTAAAAATGACTTAGACCTACGACCACTATTTTACCACCTTTCTTCATAACATGATTATAATATTTTAATTATGTTTCTAACCCACATTCAACTATTAATTAAATAATTTATAATTATTTAATTAATTCATAATCTCTCATTCTTCATAATTATTAAATAGATAAATCTTATTTATTTATTTAATAATGTCACTAATTATCAAAGTCTTTTTGCAATTAAATAAAATCTTATTTATTTAATTAATCCTTATCATTAATGTCCTCTTGATTATTAAATGAATATATTTAAAATATATTTATTTAATGTGTCACTAATTCCTAAATCCTCTTAATTAAATAAATTCAATTAATTTATTTAATTAATTAACTACTTCTTCTAAATTAAATAATTATTTTTAATTATTTAATTGTGGCACATGACACTTCTATATTTTTAAATTAAAAAAATCATCTAAAAATGTCTCACATGGTTAATTGATTCTTCATTTAGTAATTAATTTCAAAAATCAATTACTTCTTACCTCACAAAATCCCTATTTTGAATTAATTTAATTCAAAATGGAATTATTCTTCTACAAATTAAGTAATTACTAAAATTATTGATTTTCTAAAATGTCATCTTCTTGTCTTCTTATTTTTACTAATTTCATCTCAACTGTCACATTTAGTCTTGATTTAATTTATTTAATTAAATCTTATTCACACATGTGGGCATTTTGCCTTAAACGTAATTGAGAGTTGCCTTATTGAATCTTGACCTTTGATTCTAGGGCATTCCTCAATCTCTCATCTCATTCGTCCATTTAAGATTGCATTTTCTATAAAATGACAATCTTGATCTCATTTTCGGGATCGATGAATCATTATTATCTCTTAGAATTTTGTAATCTCTTAGCATTTTTGTCATATCATCATAGGCTTACTAAAAAAATTTATAATAGGATTAAATTTCTAGTTTGCATAGATTTATTTTATAAATCCTTCAAATCTTGTTTAGGTCTAGACATTTATAGTTTGCTCACAATAGCAAATCTGAGGGCATCCTTTTATTACAACAAGTTAGGAGGTACAATGGAAATGAGCCATGGAGGAGAGAAATGGATGAGGCTGTCCTAGTCTCATTCCTTTTCTCATTGATTTCTCCTTTGCATTCCATTGATTGATAGTATTTTTATTGCATGCATGTTCTAAACCAATTTTATCTTGCTGGAAGATTTTATCTATCATTACAGAATCAAACCATGGATTAGGGCTTCATATTTCAAGTCATTGTTGGATCATGAGAATTGAAAATGATAGGACTTCAGGGTGTTTGATCCTGTCAGGGACAATAATCGGATTCCTACTCTGGAACTGACTTTTCGTTTGGCACCATCAAAGTATAAGTTCCATAGACGGTTATCTGTCAGATTATCATAATCCTCCTAATTCTTCATCAATTTTGGGAAGACCAGATCATCATTGAAGATCACATATGTGCCCATTCCTATGGCATGAAAATTGTCGAATGGGTTGGATTCGATGAACTATTTGAGGAGGACCTCCTCTTCGGGAGTCCAATCACTTATGTCTTCTTCATCCTCCAACATCTCTACACAATATCCCTCCTATTTTGATAAGGAGGTATGTGCTACTTTAAAACATAAGATTTCATTTTCTGCTATATGATCATGGTGCAAATATTCAGACAAGATATTCATCTCCACCCCATGCTTGGTTCTTAATATCAAATGAGACTAGTCGAGTGCCAAGTATCCACCAAGCTTTGCAGTGAAATCTTTGGAAAGACTCATCTTGAAGACTCGGGGAATGTCTATCTCTACTACTTCTTGTGAGACTATTTGGCTCAAGCATGAAAACTGGCTTAAAGATAGATCTTTTATCTAACCAATGGTTAGAGCCTTCTTTTTGTCAAATTGCATGATTCCCTATGCAATATATTCGCACAAACATCTTTCTTGAACCAACTTAGTTAGTCTAATGTACACATCATACTCTACGATCTTGGTGATCCAGTTGGCCCTTTTTTCAGCTATCCCACGTTCAGTAATATACTCTCATATACTAGGATGAGCAACTAGGATTTTAATTCTATTGGCTAACACCAAGTGTCAGAACTTTTTTAAGCTTTTAGCAATGGAAAAATCCTACTTTTTGGAAAATTTATATTTGGTTTCATAACCCTTAAGATTTCTTGAGTGAAATGCAATAGGATGCTCTATGTTATTTTCTTCATCCTTTTGAGTGTGCACATAAGCTATGATATGCTAGGCATTGTATACATAGAGCAGGAAATATTTAGAAAAATCTGGGTTATCCAACACTAGAGTAGTAGAGATAGCTATCTTTATCTACTCAAAATTTGTTTTTCCCTTAGGGGTCCACTTAAACATTATTTTTTTATTGACCATTAGTGTGATAGGTCTTAAAATGCCTAGAAATTCTAAAATGAACTGACTGACAAAGTTAATCTTTCCTAGGAAATATTGTAGCACTTTTTAATTCACTCGTAGGGGTAACTCCATTATAGATCTCACCCTTTCAGGATCTATTTCATTTCCCTCTTTTGATACTACAAAACCAATTAACTTACCATGGGGTACTCTAGAAACACATTTTTTGGGATTTATAAAAATCTTGAACTCTTGAAACTTTCGGAAAACCTGCTCTAGATGAATGAAATGATCATATTTTTACTTTGAAAATATTCTCAATTCATCCAAATAAATTAGAATGATCTAACTAATCAATCTTCTAAAATAAATATCCATTTCTTGTTGAAAAGTTAAACTAGAATTTGAAAGTTTGAAGGGCATCTTTGCATATGCGAACGTTCCTGAATTGGTGGTAAATGTCATTTTATGTTGGTCACTTTTCTTCACATATACCTAGTTGTACCCTAAGAAATTATCAAGCAATTAAAACATCTCTGATCCATCCAAGGTCTGCAAGATCTAATCCATTGACAACAAAGGGTAGTGGTGTTTCAATGAAGCTTTATTAAGATCTCAGAAATCAACACAAAACCTAATGTCACAATTCTTCTTTTGAACTAGTAACAGATTAGACACCCAAGTGGAGTGCTTAATCAGATATATGATTCAAGACTCAATCAATTTGGAGAGCACCTGCACCATCAACGTCTATAATTTCAAATTGATTGACCTTTTCTTCTATCAAATAGGATTTGACCCTTCCACCAAGTCAATCGTATCCTAAATTATGTTAGGATAATACCCTGTAAGATCATCATAGGTCCAAGCTATAACTCTATCATATCTTGAACACAGATCCCTTATCCTCTCTTTATCTTCCCATGAAACATCCCTTCCACCTTTTAGCTTTCTCCAATTTTTGACATCAAGCTCTTTGTAATCCTTTCCATTTGTATTGAACCTTGTTTTATCATTTCTACAATCTTCACAATAAAAGAGATTTTGGAGGGAGATTAAACCCTGAGAGAGCTTATTCCCTTTTAACTAGATAACTTTCTCTTCAAGAGATTGTGCTCCTAGTTGGGAATAGTTAGAAACTTCTTCCAACTTTTGTATGAAGGTGATGATCTAAGTGTCATCATCAAACACTTGACAGTTTTGATCATTGTTAGGGATTGATGTTTGGATGATGATCTCTACCACTTTCTACTTTGTGGTTGAATTAGGAACTAATTCAAATTATGAACCAACTGAATCCATCTAATCAGCTACACTATTTTGGGATCAAGGAATTACTTCCACATTAAAAGCTTCAAAGCCCTCAATCAAATCCCATATCTAATGTTTATATTACTTCATTCTTATATTTTTAGCAGTTTCTTGCCCATGGACCTGGCTCACAATCAACTCAAAATCTTCAAATTCCTGCAACCTCTTTACACCCATTCTCTCAACAAGAATCAGACTATGGATCAAGGCTTCAAATTTCACATCATTATTGGACCATGATAATTGAAAATGATAGGCCTTGAGGGTCTTCAATCTTGGTGGGGAGAATAATCATACTCATTCTCTAGAACTACCTTTTCATTGGCACCATAAAAGTATAAGTTCCATAGATGGTTATCTCTCAGATCATCATATTCCTCTTGATTCTTCATTAGTTTTAGGAAGACCATTTCATCATCGAAGATCACATATGTGCCCAATCTTGTGACATGAAAATTGTTGAATGGGTCAAATTCAATGAGCTGGTTGAGGAGGACCTCCTCTTTTGGATTTTGACAACTTTTGTCTTCTTCATCCTCCATCATCTCTACATAATATCCCTCATAATTTAAGAAGGAGGTATGTACTTCTTCAAAACATAAGATTGCATTGTTCGCTATATGTTTAGGGTGCGAAGAGTCAGATAGGATTTTCATCTTCAACCCATTCTTGGTTCTCAATATCAGATGAGACCAGTCTAGTTCCAAGTATCTGCCAAGATTTGTAGTGAAATATCTAGAAAGAAACATCCCTAAGACCGAGGGAATGTCTATCACCACTACTTCTCGTAAGACTATTTGGCTCAGGCATGAAAAGAGGGTTAAAGACTAAATCTTTTATCTAACCAATGTTCAAAACTTTATTTTTTTCTAATTGCATGATTCCCTTCTCTAGGGGCTCACTCTTAAGCATCAAGGCATTGACCACTTTCTTTGGCATGACCATTGTACTAGCTCTTGAATCAATCATATTACTATGCAAAATATTATCTCTCACAATCAATGTTAAAAAGAAAGGTGTGGGTTTCTCTTTTCTTACCTCTCTCTCTTTTTCATTTCCCATGTCATTTCTATAAGTTGTAGCTTTCAAATCTTGAGGGTCCTTTATCCTTACTTTGATTGCACAATAGTGTTGCATCCATTTGTGGTCTTTGTTCCTCATTTTTCAATACTTCCTAAAGCAATGTATTTTGTTTGGGAATGGATATAACATCCCATAGGGATACATTGGGAGGTGTCTTCTTCATTTGCTCCACCATATTGAGCACTCTAACTAGATGGACTTTGGGCTTAAACAATGGTATCTCCCTCGGCTTCAGAGGAAAATGATCTGTCATGAATGGGTTTGACATCTTATCCAAATCCTTTATGAGCAACAATGAAATTTATTATCGGTGAGTCGACCGACCAATTAGTATCAAGGTTTTCTTTTCCTTTAGTGGTGGTCGGTGTGGTTTAGGATGTAGTGAAGGTTGTTGCACATATTCTCTTGTGAGACTTCCCTTAGGTATCATGTTGTAGTCCAACTAAACCTGTGGAGCACTGGTCGTCAGAGCTTCATTCATGAATACTGCATCCTCTTCCTCCATCCATGAAAATAGAACTTGGTCGAGCACAATATCCAGATCTTTCTCCAAGGACAGTCCTTGCATTTTTTTTCAAAAGAAATCATTTTCCATTTTGGGGGACTCATATCCTTCTGCATTCGGAAATGTGCCTTTTTTATTTTATTTTTTATCTTTTGTTGCATATTTCCCCTTGGGAAATTTTAGGGCATATTATTATCATTGTTTGGGAAGCACCATGCATTCTCATCTTCCACCAAGTTGTTATGGCCTAGGATTAACTCTTTACTCTAGCTTTCTTTGACTGTTTGCAACAAAATGCTGACCCAAACTATCAGGTTTGTGAATGCCACTTTTAGACCTCCCCAACATAGAGATTCTTGGTATGTGTTCTGCTAATAGGATGGCCTTCCTTCCTGATAGGTCTGAGTGTCTTGCTTCATAGGTTTTGCTTATTTCTACTTGATGAGAACTAAATCGTCAGTGAAATATCACATGAGGCTCTTCATATCATTGATGTCCACTACTATAGAGGAAGCAATCAACATGCTTGGCTACACGGTGATGTACAACTACATGGATTGTGATGGATCCAAAGCTAACACTTGAATAGAAAAAGTTCTCAAAGTAACTTCTTCCTGAGGAACCCCAATTTTTTTGTAAATATAGGCATTGGAGGTCGTAGTGGAAGTTTCCCCACATCGATAAAACTATTCTCCATGTGCATAGGAAACTCATATTGGTTAGGTAGGATATATCCTCCCATAGAGGTTATCATCACCACAATATCCAAATTTAAATCCTTCAGGTAGAACATAAATTCCATCACAACTTGAGGTCGAGAAATCACTGGGATCCTCTTCCAAGTTTTGGGAAACTTGGTGTTGAAGTTGAGCATGGCTTCTTGTGGGGCTCTTTTGATGGTGATTAATTGATGTAATAGTGAAAAATGATCTCCCTTCTCCAAAAAAATTTTGAGCAACCTTTCTCTGTGTTGATCCCATGAGCGGATAGACCAAAAGTCAAAGATCAATACCAATGTTGAGCCTTTCCTTTGAAGGAAGCTCCCAACAGTCTTAAAGAAATATTTTCCTCTACTATTTTTTGCACCTTACATACCTCTGCTATGTCTTGGAGGTGTTCAGAAGGGGTTTTGAAGTCCTCCCTAGAGAATTTTGGAATATCCTTGAGGGCATTGGCGGGTATGGTAGGATAGACATTTGGGGGGGTAGATGACTATAGCTTACTACAAATATCCCAGGTTACAAAAATTCTAGGAGCAAGAGGGGGTACATGAGTAATGGATAAAATATTTCTATGAATTGGATAAACTAGTACACTTATTTGGAAAATTTGACCTCTATGCAGAGTAGATAAGGCTCTAGATTATGGGGTCTTACTCCTCACTCTATTAATTCTTATAGGCGATACAAAACATGTAAGTCTTCTTCTCTTATGTACCAAAGAGGGTAACTGGGAGTATTGGAAATGGACCTTTGAAGATGCTCTAGTTTGGAATATAGGCATGCAATTCCTAGTTTCTTTCCTTGTTCTAATTTAATAAATATTTTAGACTTTTAATTAAATGATCAGAAAACTTGGGTATCACTAAGCATGCCAGAAAAATAACCGTTGATCATCAAAGCCTGCACCTCTCTAACAAAATTTTAGGAAATTCAGTGAGTGGGGGATCAATTTGCACCTCACTGAATACCTCTAAGATTTTTAGAGAAAGTTGACTCTTCTCTGAGTTTGGGAAAAAGGTAGAAAGAAATGTAAACATAAGACATGAAAAGTGGTGATGCACCAACACTTTTACAACATTTCCAAACCCAAATTATTTTTAATGAATGATATAATAGACATAGAGCACCACAACCCTTCATTGTCGGGAAGTGAATGAACAAAAAAAGCTAGATACAAGCATAGTGCAATATTTCAAATCTCCTCGTAGGAAGTGTTTGTTAAGTTTTGATCAAGCATAAAAGTTCCAAGAGTTAGTACAATTTTTTTTTTAAAAGCTACATAAAACTTTCCTCTTAATACAACATAACATGAAAAAAAACCCTTAAAAAAAATAGAGAAGTCCAATGAAATAATCCAATTTCTACATGCTATTACTTTAGTATATAATCTTACAACATGGAAATCAAATAATCAAACTATTCGAATTAAGCTAGACATAGTGATGTGTCTTGATTTTGGCCTAGTTAGGGGGGTAAAATCTCTTTTTATTTGCTAAAATTTCCACAGACTTTGATATTATATTCTAACACTTTCATATAGTGCCTCTTAGTTATATGACATATGGACTAAGTTCATTTCAGTTGCTTTTAATGATATTTACCCATTATGTGGACCATCTATATTTATCTTGCATGTGATTGATGATTATTGAAGCTGGTTATGATTATGCAATTACTAGATTTACTAACATTATTCTGCAGACATGATTGAAATGCTAAGTTGAGAAATGCAGCTGCCAGCCAATCAGGTTGAAGAGTCACATGAGGTCAACTGAGCATGACGGTGGAAGATTCTCATGTCAGTTGTGTATAAGTTCCTTACACCAATCTTTAATGGAATTGAGTATTGTGGGCATTACTGCAGTGGTCGATTCCATGTTTGGGCATGCATTTCAAAACGAATTCCCTTGCATGCATAACCTCCCCTTCCATTTTTCTCACTTTCCCTAAATGGCATCCTCTCAGTTAGTGGGAGTTGATGGCCTTTTTTAGTTGGTAAATAAGGCTTGAATCTTCCTTCCTTGGGCTAGTGATATCGATTTAGTGATTTGATCACCAAGTTCTTCTACAAGCTGATTATCAACCATATTTCTTTAATTGCCTTTTTTGATAAATGAAATAAAATTCTGAGTTGAGTATCCAATGTTTATAGTAGTTTAGAGGATACTCATCTAAGGGGGCCCACTTGGTGAGTAATTCGTTCCTTTAGTTTATTTAGATTAGTTTTAGTTTATGTTCAATACTTAGTTAAGATTTTGGCTTTGACTATTCCTACAACCACTAGAAATCTATTCGGTGACTATTCTTGCAGCCAAGGTGGGCAGAGTAATTTTAGTTGGTTGCCTAGATTTTCCTTTTTGTTATGCATAATCATTTTAGATTTTCTTGATTGATGTTCAACATTTTCTTTTTTTCCTTTCATGTAATCTTCTTTCAGTCTTAATCTTTTCATAGTTATGAGACTAAGATGAGTACTCTAGAATTCCTAGTGCACATATTGTGCTGACCCATTTAAAGTTCACATCTCTGGGATGACAATTTAAATGTACCCTCATGATGGTTAAAATGGCTATTCAAGTCAAATTTCCAATCTTTGAATCATGACAGTAAGAACTTAGTTATTGAAATCATTATTGTGGGTCGACATTTTTGGCCCCATTGTCGAGGATGGTGTCAAACTAAGGAGTCCTTTGGAGTCATTGATAGCTTTTCTACTATAGTATTTCTAAATTTTGTTCTTAGTGTTAGAATTATGATCCACTATTTTTCCTCACCCATTCTCTGTGTGAGTTGGTTGATATTGAGTTGATACCATATGCATAGAAGAAGAATAAATTCTTATGGGATATTCCTTCCTAATAATCTTTAACCATTTTAGCTAGTAGAACATCCAAATATACCCAAAGATGAAGATGAAGAAGAACCATAGCCCTTTTGCTGATATATTCCCTGATTTGACTAGTTCAAAAGTTTCCCTTGAAGATCAAAATCATATTGAAGAACCTTTTATTATGAAATTTCATCAAGAAGACATGGTTGATGTAAATGGAGATAGGCCTAACAAGAAAAACCAACTAGCTTTCCCCTTTCCCATTGCTGAACAAAATGAAGTTGATAACCTCAAAAATATCCTTGCTTCAGTCCTTCCTAAATTCTATGGGATTGTCATAAAAAATCTTGATACTTTCTTGTTTGAGTTTGATATACTCTTAAGAAGCTATGACTATACCAGTGATGCCCACAGACTCAAGTTATTTCCTACTACTTTGAAAGAAGATACATTAAGATAGTTTATGAACCTTGACAAAAATACTATGAGAAATTGGGAAGATATGAAGACAAAGTTTCTTGAGAAGTACTAAGAATATTGCAGGGGTAGTGACATGAGAGGAGGTGACATTTTCAGAATGCAACAAAAATTAGATGAGAGCTTGGAATATTTCATTTCATGTTTTTTGTTTTTTCTATAGAAATCTCCACATAATACACTTAATGAAGACTCACAAAAATTACTTTTCCTGAGAGGAATTAATGAAATTTGCACTGATACCTTGGACTTAATGGTAGGAGGAGATATCACTCAAGTCCCTTGGGATGATATCAAGAAGTTATATCAAAACTATTCTAGGGTAGCTTCAAAGAAAGGAAGAGCCTACAAATCCTCTATGGGTAAGTCATCCAGCAGTGGAGTCTCAAGGATGGAGATTACTAGTTTGTTGGCATATTTCAAGAAAGATATAATTAATAACCTAGCTACTCATTTGGATACACTTCAAGATAAAAAGAAACATGAGGATGAAGAAGAAATACTAATAGATAATTTCCCTTGGTGTAGACAAAATAAGAGGGACTACAAATGCAAGGTGATAGCTAACATTGATAGTAAGTAGATCCCACCTGAGTTCAAACCAATTCAAACTGAAGAAGACCAAGTCTACTTTGTTGCATAGAAGAGGCCATGGGCTTCAAGACAAGGTATGCCACTAGATCTATGATTTTTTGTTGGACCATATTTTAATTCCTCTTATTCATCTGGTAACTAGTGGCAGCCGCCCTATCCATCCAACTTGTTGTGCAGTTTTTGCACACACGCCCCACTGATTGTGGGGACCCTCTTTTTTCGCTTTTTGGTGTTTTGGCCCTTCTTTTATGGGGTTTTTTTTCTTGCTTGGGTTTGTGCTTTAATGTCCATTTTGCTAATTGAAGTGGTATTCTTTTGAACTATATTGAAAATCTGAAGTTTTGGCTTTATCTCTGGTTTTTCACTGTTTTCGAGAAAATCTGCTTGGGCCAGATTCTCCTGGTTTCCTCCCAATGTCCAAAATTTCTACTTATTGCACTGCTTTTGAGAAATTCCACACATCCTAGATATCCCCGAAGTCCATGGCAGTGTCGAATCCCTAAAGTCCACAGCAGTGTCGAATCCCCGAGGTCTTTTGTGGCTGTGGTTGTCTTGTCAAATGCATTAATGGCATTTGTGCGGAGGTCTTCGGGCTTTGATATATTGATTCTTTGAGAGGTAATTGATCATTTGCATTTGTACATTTGCTATCATTTGGGCTTGTGTCTTGAGGTTCTTAGTGTTTGCTGGATATCTGGATTTTCGAGGCCATTTGGACTGTGCATTTGCATTTCTTGTGCATGGGATGTATCTAGTTTTTATTGAATGGTTATATCTCGACTTCACCAATTTCAACCTTTGTGTTTCCATGGTATGTAGATGTTCCCTTTTCTCTATTGGTTTCAATGGATTTTCTTTGTTTGCTTGGGGAGTCCTTCATGGTTTCTTGATTCCTCTGGGTGCGCGTCATCATTGAGCATTTTGGAGTTTTCATTCGGTACACCAGTCCATTTTTATTGATCAGGCGTTTGCGTTTTAGTCTGGTGTTGCTTCTTATTTGGGCATTGGCTTGCTGTGGTTTAATACTCTCCATTTTGGTGTATGAGCGAGTTGTATGTACTTTCATGGTGGACATTTAAGGTTCTTGACCTAGGGCATGGCCAATCCTCTTCAAATTTCTAAGAAGAGTGTCCTTAGTTCATGTTTTATTCATCAGGGTCCTAGGTTGAGTTGGTTTAGGAGTCTTGGCCTAGATCTGGAGTGATTTGAATCGATTTGGTGAAAGTAGCGGAGATGTAGATAGGTTCAGGTTTTTGAGGTCTTCGCAGAATTCCACCTCCCCCGAATTTCTCTAAATTTTCTATCTCCTCTTCTTTTATCACTTTCTACCGGATTTCATTTGGTTTCGCCAAAATCCGTTCCATCCGGATTTTCCCAAGGTCCACGGTCGGGTCGTTTTACCGATTTCGAGCTTTGATACTGTCATATCTAAATTTCGCCAAAATCCGCTCCATCCGAATTTTCTCGAATTGTCTGTGTCTTTCATTTTCCCTAAGTTAGCTATAACTATTATTGATTTCGCCAGAATCTGTCTCCGGCGGATTCTTCCGGGTGTTTTTTGGGAAATGCTAAATTTGATGGTTATAAATGATGGGTTTCTTGGTAATCTATTTGATTGATTTAAGGAGCTTATGCTAAGTATTCTCAATGCTTTTTCCTTGATTAAATTGATGATTTAAATGATATTATGGGATTTTGTATGTTTCGTTCACTGGAATCCACCTAGTCTAGATTTTCCCAAACATCTTTCCCAGTGTAGAATCCGTGAGGGGAGCTAAATCCTGATTTTTGAGATAATGATCTTCTACACTTGTTGCTTCTTAGGGATTTAATTGTGGTTACTTTTATGTGTTTGCAGGAAGGATCAGGATAGAAC
This sequence comes from Sequoiadendron giganteum, assembly GCA_007115665.2. Classification (NCBI taxonomy): domain Eukaryota; kingdom Viridiplantae; phylum Streptophyta; class Pinopsida; order Cupressales; family Cupressaceae; genus Sequoiadendron; species Sequoiadendron giganteum. The sequence continues at coordinate 213,319,385 of CM021101.1, forward strand.
ATTGCTGGTCAAGGCAAGGGAAAGGCAACCGATCCCGGTGCAGAGGCTTCTGCCATCTCGAATGCAGAAAAGGTTAAGTTAGATATAAAGAGCAGAATTCCTGAGAGCAAGTTGACCTCAATTTGGTCAGGGATCATAGATACAAACATAAGCATGTGGGACTATGAGGATTTCAAGGCTGAGATGTCAGCACCGAATCCTCCTTTGTTGTTAAGAAGAATGGTGGAATCTAGGTTGGCTCATGTTGCAGGTTTCCCTTCTACAGTGCAGTGCTATGAGTTGGTGCTTGAGTGTGCCAAAAATTATGATAGTGGGACACAGAGGATAATTGGTCCTCAGGGAAGGATTCTTGTTGGTTTTAGTCCTGTGGCCATTGCTACAACCTTTGACATGCCTAATAGGTCCCATGTGGTGGGCTTCGACCTGGAGGTTGCCAGGAAATATTATGAAGAGAACATTGTCAAATCTTAGTAGGTGATCAACTCTTGGCTAGAGAAGCCTAAATCTTATTTCTCTAAGTTTCCTAAGCAACTATTTAGGCTGAAGTTCAAGAGGGAGTATTGCAATGCCATCACCCTTTTCAGTAGGTTGGTAGGATTGAAGAGTGCAGGTGTTTTTGAAACTTGGATGTTGAATGTGATTGCTAGAATGGAATAGGGAATTGACTATCATTGGGCGAGTGTTATCACTAATATGATCCATCACCAATTGTGTAATGTCTTGTAGACCAAGACTTTCACTATCACCTCTTACCTAGTGTATTCATTGGCCAGACTTCATCCCTACAAGGGATTGAGCACTAGAGGTATTTTTTGGTAGGATGCTATCTATAAAGTGTATCCATAGTTGTATTTTACTAGTGGAAGCTACCAGAGGTCAAATGATGTCTTCACAATGTACATTACTAGATTACTCTAGGGTGTAGAGCATGTGAGAATCTCGGATAAGGCAAAAGAGTTGATAAGGAGATATGGAGCCTGGTTTATCTAGTACCAAACCTTCTCATATATCAGAGTTGATGGTTTTCAGAGGGCTTCCTATAGACTCCCTAGATATCCCACTGATCATGTTGTATTTTTGGAAGTCACTAGACAGATCTGTGACTTTGACAATGTTGTGAAGGGAGAAATGCATAAGACAGGTTTTGGGAATGATTTCCCTTTGAAGATAGGAATGGGTGAAGTTTGTGCCTCCATTCATTCTACTCATGCTTCAGAGGAGGAGGTGGGTACTCTTGGGCTCTCTTTTCATTCTAAGAGAGAAAGGTTTGATGTTACTGGCAAAGCTCAGAAGAAGACCAATAGAGATTATAGCCATAAGGCTCGTATTGAGGATTATTGGATTAACCTTTCCAATGAGTTTGAGGTGAGAAAGAAGAGGTTTTCCAGGTTGCCAGTGGATTTTGTGAGATTATATAATGTAAAAGCCATCTCGGATCAAGTGGAAGAGGATGGAAATGTGATCCAGGGTCATGTGTATGAGGCAGTGAAGGATAAACTAGAGGGAGAAGTTGACTAGTTAGAAGAGGAAAAGATTGATTTAGATCAGGTTATGGCCCCAGTGATTAAGTATACCAAAATGTGGTTAAAGCACAAAATGCTAGAGCTGGAGAGCGATGGTGTTCCATGTACCTATGAGATGATGGGAGACTTAGAGTCTCATTCGGCTTCTGAGGCTTCACTTGAGCCAGATCAAAAGGGCAAGGAGAAAGTGGATTTTCTTTTCAGAATCCAGGTAAGGGAGGTGCAGGCTTGAAAGGCTACAGAAGTGGGCAAACAAAGGAGGCCTATTGCCTAGAAGAGGAAGCATGCCTCTAAGAAGGAAGTTGAGAAGAACCAGGAGGAAGAGGAGGTTGAGAGTGTTCATGCACTGATGAAGAAGAGAAGAGTCACAAGGACATCCCAGAAAGTGGAGGAAGTTCCTAAGGCTGACAGGGAAATTGAGCCACCAGTGGTAGAGGTGGAAAGCTTAGGGGAAAGGACACAGGTTTATATGAGGAGATCAAGGACTCCTTCCCCAAGGGATACTGTAGCCAAAGAGGGTGTTTCAGTAAGTATCCCTATTGTTGAACAAGCTGGTCCCTCCATTCCTCAAGATGTTGGTAGCGTAAGGGGAGAACCAAAACAAGATGAAAGTCCTAAGAATTTGGGTGAAGAAGAGTTCCAAGAATGAGACCTTTTTAATGCAGAGATAGAAATTGATAGGGTGGTTCAGTCTCCCTTGGTGGCATATGCAGACTCTCTTGCAAAAGAACAAGTAGACAAGTCTCCTCAAAGGGAGGAGGAAATACCAGTGAAGGTTGTTGTGGAAGAGTAGGTACAATAGGAAGAAAATCCAATGGTGGATGTTCCTAAAAGTCCAAGTGTTGAGAAAGATGTAACTACTGATCAACAGGAGAAAGAACAAGATAAACAAGACACAGTGCCTACTGGGTCTGCTATTCTGGATTGGCTTGAGAGGGAATTAAAGAGAAAAATGGTAATAGTGGAGGATGCTCCTCCCAATTGGGATGCCCTCATGGCTAATGTAGAGAGGGAAAATACCAAAAATAAGGCAAGGGTTGTATCTCGGATTGAGAGGGATGGATTAGGTAACTGGGTGGCCCATATTGCTACCCCTGTTCCCAATAAAGATAGGGATAATGTGACTACCCAGGACTATAATGTGCAGACTGTTGATTTGGGACATGCTACTTTTGAGCAGGATATTGAAGAGTATGAGGGTTCCAGTGCAGTGATTGTGGGGAGATTGAAGAAAGTAATACAAACTAGACATGAGCTGGAGAAGGAGAATGAAAAACTAAGGAAATACTTGTAGGAGTTGATGAAACCTTTGCAAGCTATTGGCTCCTCCTCCTCTGCTAGAAAATTCCTACCCCAGGAGACAATCTCCGAATTAGAGAAGATAAAGGGTACCTCACATGCTGCGGTTACCTAGTTGCAAGGTGTTCAAGTTAAGGGAGATGAAGCCATTAA
>CM021101.1:213322459-213438881 GCA_007115665.2 Sequoiadendron giganteum
TAAGTCTTGATTTTGGCCTAGTTAGGGGGGTAGAATCTCTTGTTATTTGCTAAAATTTCCAAACTTTGATATTATATGCTGACACTTTCATATATTTCCTCTCAATTATATGACATATGGACTAAGTTCATTTCTGCTATTTTTAATGATATTTACCCATTATGTGGACCATCTATATTTATCTTGCATGTGATTGATGAATGTTATTTAAGGTGGTTATGATTATGCAATTACTATGTGTACTGACATTATTATGTAGACATGATTGAAATGCTAAGTTGAGAAATGTAGCTGGTTGTCGGTCAGGTTGAGGAGTCGCATGAGGTCAACTGAGGATGACAGTGGAAGATTCCCATGTTAGCCACAAGTACCCACCTTGCACCTTTATTTAATGGCATTGATCATCACAGGAATTACTACAGTGGTTGAGTCCATGTTTGGGCATGCATGTCTGAACAAATTCCCTTGCATGTGTAACCACCCCTTCTATTTTTCTCTTTTTCAATAAATAGCATCCTCTTAGTTATTGGGAGTTGTTTCCCATATTTAGTTGATAAATAAGTTTTGAATCCTCCTTCCTCGAGCTAGTGATAGAAATTTAGTGATTTGATCACCAAGTTCTTCTACAAGCTGATTATTAGCCATATTTCTCTAATTGTATTTTCTAATAAATGAAATAAGATTCTGAGTTGAGTATCCAAGTTTTCTAGTATTTTAGAGGACACCCATCCAAGGGGGCCCACTTGGTGAGTAATATTTTCCTTTAGTTTAGTCATATTAGTGTTAGTTTTTGTTTAGTACTTATTTAAGATTATCTCATTGATTGTTCTTGCAACCACTAGAACTCTGTTGTGTGATTGTTCCTAGAGCCAAGGCGGGCAGAGTAATTTATGTTGAATGCTTAGATTTTCCTTCCTGTTATGCATAACCAGTTTAGATTTTCTTGAGTGATGTTCAACATTTTATTTGTTTCCTTTCATTCAATCTACTTTCAGTCTTAATATTTTCTTAGTTATAATACTAAGATGACTACTCTAGAATTCCTAGTGCACATACTGTGCTGACGCATTTCAAGTTCACGTCCTTGGGTTGACAATTTAAATGTACCCTCATGATGGTTAAAATGTCTATTCAAGTTAGATGTCCAATCTCTAAATCATGGAAGTAAGAGCTTAGTTATTGAAATCATTACTGTGTGCCAACACATAGTGTTCTATTTTGAACAAAATTATAAAGAAGGAAACATTGACAAATGTCGTATCATGCATAGTTTCAAATACTTCTCCCAAATAGTTTATACTTAAATATCAAATGAACTTTAAAATAGAGTTCAAATTCCAATCCGACAATAATTTGAGTTAAAGGAGATATAACATGGTAAAGAGGAGTGTTCTACAAATTTTTAATGAAAATACTCCTATAACTGAGGAAAACTAAGGAATTTCTTTCCAAAAGGGAAAAATTCAAGAACCATTTTCTTCTTTTTTCATCTCTAATTTATAGTTTAAAGGAGAGATAAATGTTGTTTCTACCAAGAATTAATTACCGCCAAATTTTTGCACTTGATAGCTCATAATCCAGTCATAGATCTTTAATTAGGTCGTGACAATATTCGCTCATCAATTCTTATATATTGCATTAATATCCCTCAAATATTTAGTAATATTTCCCTCAATAAATGCTCACATCCTAGAAAATATCTTGGAAAAATTCTTGTTGACCAATCATGTGGCTTGGCAACACCGAATCAAAGCTTCCTCCTAAAACCAAAGAAAAAGAATGCTTCAACAAACTCCAAAGATAAGACTCCATAAAGAACAACCTATTAGTAGCAAAGAGATGGTGTGTCGAGTGGGTGAGTATTCTCAAATTTTTGAAAGTCATCCCATAGAAAATCTTCGTCGAGTTGACATGTGACCCGAATTTCTCCCAAAAAGAAAGTGATAGACAAAACTGACACAACAACTATCTGGTGCATTGCATGCCTTTTAGAACCAATTTTTATTTTGTGCGTGGATCATCCCAAAGCCAAAAGTATAAATCCAAATATCAAAAATACTAAGGAAAAAATTTCTTCACACTAAGCAAGTATTTTCAAGAGTAATTTCAAGATTCAAGCATTCAAAGTCTTCAAGAATTATTTCACAAGAGAATACATGTTTCAAAAGAAAGAAAAGTTGAAGTCTTGGAGAGCATTAAAGTGTTTTGGTAGGTATTCAAGCTCACTTTCAATCAATATCTAGCATTCTTAAAGGTTGATCATGGTTGTCTATGGTGAGTCATGATGGATTCTAGGTTTCCCAAAAATGTAACTAGCCATGAAGCCAAGAATAATGCCTTACTTCCTAAGTGATTCCATCCTCCATTATTACTCTACATTATTGAGGCTCATTTGGGTGATTGGAGATCTCTCAAAGTGAGCTATTCATTGTCATATTTCATTCATGCATCTCATTCTTACACATTAGAATAGGGTTGCATTGGCTTTCATATTTCCTAATCTAAGAGACACATAAGGCTAGGGGTTATGTTCACATTTGCATTCAATTTTCATTGTTTCTATCAAGGTTTAATTACCAAACTATGGATTTGATTGAGGCAAACCCCCCATAAGAAAAACAAGTCTATATTTTGTTTTACAAGTCTTTTCATAGATTCGGATCCAAAAATCAATTTGGGAGAAAAGAGTAGGTGTTGAAGTGCATATATAAAATTTGAATTCCTGAAAAAGGAGAATGGAACTCATTCACTAGAAGTGGTGAATGTGTCCCAGTATAGGTTTTTTTAGATTTGTTTGCAAATCTAGATACCCTTTTCCTAGAAACTGGTTCTTGTGCAAAAACCATAATCTAAGACTGATTCACCCAAATTGGTGAGTGAGTCCTAGTAGGTAAAAAATTCATATTTTTAGTGTTGCAAAATTCATCCAAGTCTGCTTCAGATTCCCAAGTGCACACATTCCATCCTACAATTTTTAATTATTTTTTATTTGTATTTCTAGGTCATTTAGTTAAAGTTTGCATTGAATTAGGGTTTAGCATTACATCTTCCATTATATTTGTCTTTCTAAGTTCTTACTTGGTGAATCATAAAGAAAAAAGGGGTTGAGATTCCCCTACTTGTTCTTAGGTCATTCAATAAGGTCTTAGGTTCATCCTAATTATATTGACTATCAACCTCAAGGGGGAGTCAATTATCAACAAGGAAGACCTAGGAGGGGTTCTTTTGGTATTTGAGGGGTTCACCACCAAGCACCAGCATAGAAAAGACAATTTAATGTTCAACTTACAAAACCTAAAGATGCAAGCTAAATGAATGGTCCAAATGATGAAACTATGCAACAAACAATTAGGGTATGTGTACTTGGGAGTTTTGGAAATGTAATAAGGATTTTGGAAATGCAAAGTAGTCAAAAAGTGTTATGGAGGACTAAGATTCCCTTACTATTGAGTTAGTCTCATTGCTATTTTTTTAGGGTAGATGTGGAATCTTTGAATGTCAGAACCAGGTCTGAAATAATATCTAAAAATATCCTCAAGAGGACTAAGATTCCCTAGGTGGTGACTTAGTCCAATCTGGAATTTCTTAAATCTCTTTATGTGATTCTGAGGTCCAAAGTTTGCACTTCCTTCTTCTCTGATCGTAGGTCTTGAATTTCCTAGATTTGTTCTATAGGTGATTTTATGTGAAGATGAAAAATTTGCAGCTTTATAAATTTTCACTTAAAATTATCTTCAAGTCTTCAACCTAAATCTAAAATCACAAACATGCAAGAGGGGAAAAACTTTTTGATTGTTAGTAAATGGGGGTTTGCCTTGGTCAAACTGCTTGTTAGTTGTAAGTGTGAATAAGGTGTAAAGCACAAAACGCTTCTTAATACAACATTATATCAAAGATCAAACAAATTGAACTAATTCAAGACAATAATCTATTGAAAGCATCATATTTCTCTCTATCTCCAAAGATTTATTAAATCATTATGGCTCTCAAATCGTGTAAGCAATGTGACTGTTAAAATGACTATCTGAAGAACGAGAAGGATGCTAATACAATGATATGAAGCTTAATATGATAATACTAGATGATAAAGAAACTAAACTAGCATGAATTGACATGGAAACAAATAAATATAGCTACAAGAGGTAGCCATGATTGTGAAAGCTTGAATATTGGATGTTGGATGCTTGATGCTTGAATTCCTTCAGAGTAAGAGTGCATAAGTTAGATTATCTGGATCCTTTTCTTGGTTCAATGAGGATTTATTTATAAATTTTCTAGTTGTAGAAATGCACAGGGATGGCATTGAGAGGCTTGGATTCAATCTAGAGGATTGAATGGTGAAAGATGGAGGAGATTGAGAGAATTTTGGTGATTGTCTCTACCCATGAAAACACCAAGCAAGAGAAGAGGAAAGATTGATGGAGGAGGATTGAGAGAAGAATTTGGAATTTGTCTCCAATTTGTCTCCAAAACTTCCCGTGAAGTTTCAAAGCATTAATTTTGACATATTTTAGACATAAATTAGACATAGGATATCTAATTAATTTTTGAGGAAATAAAGATGGAATATTCCTTATGCCTTTATTTAAATATTTTTGATTTATTTAAATTAGCAAAAGAGGGATAAATAATTTAATAAAACAAACTATAGAAGTTGTTTATTAAATGAAACAGAAGAATATGACAATTAATCAATAAAGCATTTGATCTTTATTTAATTAATTTAAGATTGATGTGATAGAATAAAATAGGAAAATGATAATTAAATCAAACAAAGTATTTAATTTTGTTTGTTTAATTTAGATGAGATAGTAGAAGAATTTAAATTTGAATGTGAATGTGAACTATATAAATAAATATTTCTATTTATTCAATAGTAGAGGAAATTGGGATAATTAATCAAATAATTTGTATTTAATTAATCGGAATTCTCCAGACCATATTTAGGTGTATACATTTTTCCCCTCTTCGAAGTGATGTGTTTACGCGTTGCTTCGAAGAAATTTTTTGTTGGTACTGCCAGGATCGATAAAAAAAATAAAAATTCCGTGTGCCCCAGACATGTGCCAGATTTTGATTTTCAAATGATTGCCAATATGCCCCCTCGGGAGATAAATGAATGATTTGATGATTTTTTCGAATTTTTAAAATTTGTATGATCTGCTGATGATTTGATGATTTGATGATGATTTGATGATGAAATAATTTATCTCCCGATATAAAATATTGATTTTGCTAGATGATAAAATGTTGCCCTACCTTGCCTCCTTGTGTTTGATGATTTTCGATTGTGTCAGCCTTTGATTTGATATTGACTGTTGATCCTAATAGATTAGAAGATTATTGATCTCATGATAGTTGAGATTCAATGATTGATTGATGATTGAATTCATGATAGGTGAGGATCAATGATATATTGATGATTGACCTCATGATAGGCAAGGATCAATGATAGATTGATTGATTGACCTCATGATAGGCGAGGATCAATGATAGATTGATGATTGACCTCATGATAGGCGAGGATCAATGATAGATTGATGGTTGACCTCATGATAGGCGAGGTTCAATGATAGATAGATTGATTGACCTCATGATAGGCGAGCTTCAATGATAGTCACTCATGAGATTCGATAAAAGTCTCACCAGAGCTGATTAGATTGATAGGCTAATTGAGTTTTGATTGATTCTAGGAGGATTTTAGAGTTTTTTTTTCAAAGATGTGGGACATGATTCTGCATCTAGCACAGGCTGATAAATATATCATTAATCGATGTGAAAAATATACAATGCAAATGCAAAACTAATATGAATGCAATATAATTCTATCATGCAACTATATGCAAACTATTGTCATTTTAACAGTACTTTTGTGCTTTGTATCATCATAGAGCTTTAAAAATGTTGAAGGTGAGTACAAGCGTGAATGGTATATGCTAGACCAATGACGACCTGAGTACTACTTTCATGATTTTTGATATTGCAAGTGAACACAAGTATCTAGGTATAATTGAACTGAGATGACTTGAGCATTCATTACATAAATAGGCAGTGATTAATCATTTCAATGTGCGAATTTTGAATGTCATCGATGATACATTTGCATAGCACATCCCCGATAATTCATAAATTCATATGATTAACTTACAAAAAACAGACAATAAAAATATCATTCTACTTCCTTTCTTCTCTAGTCCAATACAACATCAAGTTACTCCAAAGAAATGATAACAATGATCAAACATACAACTTATCTACCTTTGCTTAAAGTATTTCAATCATTATTCAGATTAGATCATCCATCGTGATTTTGTGATGTTTTTGTGATTTTCTAAGACTTTTGCGAAAAGAAAACCTTTACCTAAAGACCTAGCATAGGGGTCTTGGGAGCTGATCAAATATTAGCCTTGCCTACGTTATATACGCAGAGACCACATAGTTCGACTGACTTTGACTCATGTTTTTTTTTGGTTTTGACTTTTTCAAATTGACCTTTTGACTTGATTTTGGATTTTGACTTTTTGACTTGTTTTTGGATTTTGATATGATATGGATGTTTGATGCATTTTCGATGGTGATTGATGATGCGTTTTGATCACTTTTTTTGTTCTATTTTTATGAAGCTCGTTGTTTTATTGCCCCCAGTGATTTCAAGATTTTTTCCCCAAGCTAGGGTGAGACATGACCATATTGTAATGATATGTACTTGAGATTTTATTGCACCTTTTTCAAATTTTATGATTTTTTTTGTATTTTTCAGGATATTTTAAGATGAAATGAGATGATATGTCTGATTGAAGGAACAACATGCCCCACAATAGGGGTGATGCAACCATGGATAATTGATAGATCAAAATGAAAGTTTCACTACAAAACATGTCTCACAAGCAACATATCTCTTGTCAAAAGATGAGAATGGTATGATTGATTAAGATGCCAGGAATGATCGATTCCATAAGACATGATGATGATAAGATTGATGATTTTTGATGATTGATTGACAAAAGATATGCGGATTGGATAATTTTTTGTAGTTAGGCTTAAATATCATTTGTATGATAAGATTCAAGGTTCCAAAGGGACATGGTGACATGGATTTTGATAAGCTAGGAGATATGGAATGGAAGAAAACAAGGATAAAAATGACAAATGGAGATGATCAAGATTAACTAGATAAGATATAGACACAAGGCCCAAGTATTTTTTCCGTATTCCTCATCAAAACGAAGGAAAGGAAGAAATGATGTATTTAGTAAGAATGATGGAATATGGATAAGATGAAAGATATGGTCTGGAATATATGGATAAAGTGTATAGGATAATATATATGATGTTCAAGAAGATCCTTAACCTTTTCGAGATCAAAGGTGGAAATGTAAGGAATGAGCATAGAAAGGATAATGACCATGAATGATAAAATCGATGAAACTCATCCCTAAGTGTGGAGTGCAAGAGGAATATGGAAGATAGGATATGGATGATAGGGAAATGGGGGAAGGACTTAAGAATCAAGTTTCACAACCAAATATCCCTCTAATAAACCATGGAAAATGGGAATTAGACTCCTAAATTTTGGTAGATTAATGATATCATGGAAGAATCTAAGGACTTATGCAAAGGTTTGGATTAAAGGAGAATGATGGGGGATGAATTTTGGATAATGGATAGGAAGTTGGAAGGCCTGTTGATGGATAGATGGAAAGGATGGAAAGATCAATATTGGCACAAACCTTGAAGGGTGGTGGAGTGATGGAGGAGAAATGGATTTGGAAGGTGATAGGTTATTAGATGGAAAATTGGAGGAAGATTTTGGATTAGAAAATTTGGAGGCCAATTCAAATTTTATTTCTTCTATGAGATTTTTAGGAATCCACATGACTTTTGACTTTGATTTATGCTTTGTGGGCCTTTGTGGCCTTTGACATTTTTCTTTTTGATTTATTGACCTTTGTGGTCTTTGAAAATTGTCTTTTTGCCTTGAAGGGCCTTTGTGGCCTTTTGAAAATTTCTTTTGATTTATGGACCTTTGTGGTCTTTGAGATTTTTTATTTGATGGGCCTTTGCAGCCTTTTAGATTTTTCTTTTGATTTTTGATCAATTTTTCTTTTATTTTTGCATGTCTCTTCTCGAGGAGACATGTTGATCCTTTGATACATGAGGATTTTGATATAGAATCTTTTGATATTTGGCATCCAAATTGCTTCCAAGAGAAATGGGAGGGGTGGATTGAGATGAATGATATGGAGGTATTATGGAGGAGTTAATGTGGGTAGAATTTTGAAAGGGCATCAAGGATGTGTGGCTTTGTTGTTCTTGAGAAATAGGATATGGGACTAGGATAGAGGGAAGGTTTGATGGATTAGGATGAGGACCTAGGATAGATGGTATGTTTGAAAAAGTAGGACACTTAGGTGTATAACCAAGGCCATGGTGATATGGATTTCTTTGAACAGGAAAGGGTTCTAGGATACCTTGCTCATGAATGCCTAATACTTTTCCTTTGTAATTCATACTTTGAAATATACGTTTATCTATGGGATATGTATTGTTTGTAAAATAAGATGTGAGGCCATATTTGGGAGGATATGATATGGATGAGAGGATAGGTGTTGGAAGTAAAATGGAATGGATAAAGGTGGAGGATCCCAATTTATAGGTATGGGGTTCATGGATAGCTTGAGTAGGTGTGATAGGCTCTTGACATGGGGATGGTGGGGTGTTTTGATCTTGACTTGGAAAAGAATTATGAAGTGGTATCAAATTCATATCTTGATCATGAGAAGGATAAACATCTTCATGGGATGAAAGGGTATCCTTGAATGGAAGCATATCTTGGCCTTGATGAGGAAGGGAATCATGAGATTGTGTAGAAAGTATGTCTTGATCATCAGTTGGTAGGACATCATTAGATAGGATGGAAGAACTACCATGCTCTTGTGATGCAATAGAATCATGAGATGATATGGATTGATGATATGATATGGAAGAATAGCTTGGAAGGATACTTGTCTCTTGAGATGGAAGGGAAATATTTTGGATGAAAAGTGAAAGGAGGGGATCATCATAAGATTATTGAGAACTGGGATCTTGATCAAAGATTGGAAGAATTTGTGGAATGTTGATATCATTGGATGGAGTGGAAAGAATATTTTGATCTTGATGTTTAGGGGACTGTATGCTAGCATGCTTTGGATTGAGAGATTGACATGAATCATTGGATGTTGAAGATATGATAGAAGAGGATGATTGGATGGAACTGTTAATTCGAGTGAAAGAATCTTGAAGTTTATTTTGGCTTATTGTGGATGGAGATAATTGCATGATATGATAGGATCTCTCAATATCATTTGTGTTTGAGGACTTAGATTTGGGCTTATGGATCTTTTTTAAAAATTCAAAGACATCCAACTTTGATGATGTAGTTGTTGGTGGAGAGGGTATCATGTCAAGATTTTTGTCAAAGGAATAAGCACAAATGTCTGGAAATAAATATCTCTCTGTGGTTCTTTCCCTTTGCACATCTCAGATTTGTTGTTGAAGGTTTTTCATTTGATGAGCTAGAGCATTCAATTGATCCTCATCTATTTTGGCCATGGTGGTTTGAGTTTCAATTTCCTGTTCTTTGGATTTTTAGTCTTCGTGACCTTGTTAAAATGGACATACAAACGTTATTTGTTTTCAAAAAAAATTTGATCTTAGCTTGGTATAGTGTAAAGGATATTAACTCAAGTCAAATAGAATGATAGATTCTATTGATTAGACTAAGTTGACAAGTTTGATTATTCAGTTTCATTTCTTTCATTTAGGATGACTGATCTTGAAACTTAACTTACTAATCAAATTTTTTTGATTGAGGCACTTTTGGATGGTAGATCTTGGTTTGATTTGAACAAATTCAATCGTAAAGTCCAATTTATGCAAGTTTAAGACTCTATTTTGATTTAGGAAAGTTTATGTTAAAAAAAATCCAATTTTTGATGTTAACTATCTGACAAGGGTTTCCCATAGATTTTTCTTTTCTTTGTGTTTTTCAGGATGATCTTATCTGAATTAATGTTTTGAAAACACAACAAGCATTGTTAAAACAGTTGTTTCTTTAAGACCTAGAGTCTAAACAACAAGTGTATGTTTAAGAATCAAACATGTTCCTTCTTGATTTTCACTGGTTTTTGATAAAGAATACACTTCAAGAAAGCTCACTCTTAAGGTCAAAAAAGTCATCATTATACTCACAGCCCACATCGTGAAATTGCGTTGCCGCACACAGCCGTGTCACCCCCTAGAGGGCGCTCGTGTTTTTGTCTTTTCCAGGCACATACTCAGAGTTTGATTTCTTGTCCTTTGAGAAAACAGTCCTTGACAATTATATGGTGAGTGTCTTGGGGGCAGATTTTTCCCTCCCCTTGCACCGTGAGTATGACAATGTTTGGATACCGACTTGGCAGGATACTACTCTATGGTTCGTAAAGCACAAAACACTTCTTAATATGACATTATATCAAAGATCAAACAAATTGACCTAATTCAAGACAATAATCTATTGAAAGTATCATATTTATCTCTATCTCCAAAGATTTATTAAATCACTGTGGCTCTTAGATTGTGTAAGTGATGTGACTGCTAAAATGACTATCTGAAGAATGAGAAGGATGCTAATACAATGATATGAAGCTTAATATGATAATACTAGATGATAAAGAAACTAAACTAGCATGAATTGACATGGAAATAGATAAATACAGCTACAAGAGGTAGCCATGATTGTGAAAGCTTGAATTATGGCTATTGGATGCTTGATGCTTGAATTCTTGCAGAGTAAGAGTGCATAAGTTAGATTATATGGATCCTTTTCTTGGTGCAATGAGGCTTTATTTATAGATTTCCTAGCTATAGAAATGCATAGGGATGGCATTGAGAGGCTTGGATTCAATCTAGAGGATTGAATGGTGAAAGATGGAGGAGATTGAGAGAATTTTGGTGATTGTCTCTACCCATGAAAACACTAGGCAAGAGAAGAGGAAAGATTGATGGAGGAGGATTGAGAGAAGAATTTGGAATTTGTCTCCAATTTGTCTCCAAAACTTCCTGTGAAGTTTCAAAGCATTAATTTTGACATATTTTAGACATAAATTAGACACAGGATATCTAATTAATTTTTGAGGAAATATAGATGGAATATTCCTTATGCCTTTATTTAAATATTTTTGATTTATTTAAATTAGCAAAAGAGGGATAAATAATTTAATAAAACAAACTATAGAAGTTGTTTATTAAATTAAACAGAAGAATATGGCAATTAATCAATAAAGTATTTGATCTTTATTTAATTAATTTATGATTGACGTGATAGAATAAAATAGGAAAATGATAATTAAATCAAACAAAGTATTTAATTTTGTTTATTTAATTTAGATGAGATATTAGAAGAATTTAAATTTGAATGTGAATGTGAACTATATAAATAATATTTCTATTTATTCAATAGTGGATGAAATTAGGATAATTAATCAAATAATTTGTATTTAATTAATCAGGATTCTCCAGACCATTTTTAGGTGTATACATTAGTAATTAAACCTTGAAATGAAATAGAATAATGGAGGGAAATGATGAATGAACAAAATGCAATGTTACAAATCACCAAACCCTTGTGAAGAAGTCTTCAAACTTTGGTGAAATGGATATCTTGGATATAGATCTTGAAATGGTTAAATGCTTGATAGATCTTGACTTGAATTGCTTGCTTGAATAAAAACCCTACATCACAAATGTTAGCTCTAAAACACACATGATACAAGAATATCCTTGATATGATGCTTGAATATTGATGATGGCTCCAAATTCTTGATGAATTTCTTTTGATCTCATAAAATTTCCTTTGGAATGAATAATTGAATGCTTTGGGTCAAAAGGATTGAATGAACCTTGTATTTATAAGTATTCATGCTTAATACCCCAAAATTACACAACAACTGTTGAGTAGTCCAGATAACTAAGAGGGAGGGTGAATCAATTATTATCAAAAAATTTAATTTACTTTAACTAATCTGGAGAAAACTTAAATCAATCAAATATTAATGAACATGAAAGTACACAACAACACAATGCACGAGGAACACTAGAATTTATGTGGAAACCCAAGAAGGGAAAAACCATAGAGAATGCTAATTCTCAATTATAAAGCATTGGCTAAGGTGATTTTTACAAGGGATCACTACCAAATTGCTCACTGCAGGGTGGCTCACTATCGATTAGGCTCACTACCTAGTTATTATAGCCAAAGATACAAAAAGGATCACTACCAAAAGAGAAAGGCTCATTTCCAAAAGAGAGAGGCTCACTACATACACAAAATGAGTGACTACTAAAAGGATGATGAAAAGGAATCCACCACTAAAAATATCTATCACCAACAATGTCACTAGATAGAATCTCACTATATGTTGCCTCCATTCATACACTTTTGCATGCTTCATAGATATTCAAATCCAGATTCATCATGCTTTCCTTCATCAAACAAAAACATCTTATACTATACCGTTCCATCCTTCCATAATCTCCCAAGTCAACCAAACACAATTTCATAATTTCTAAGTCGGCCAAGCATAAGTTGAAATAGATCATGACATAAACATTCTCGTGATGAAGAGGAATGAAACATGGGCCACACATAACCTCCTCACTCAAATCAACATGCTACATGATATCCAAAACCATAGAATAGGATATACACGTTATAAGAGGAATGGGACCAAGATATATCATTACAACACGACATCCAAATCTGGGCCAATCTGGATAACCAAAGCACCAAAATAGAACATCAATCACATAACCAATACATTTTGACAGCAATGAAAACAAGTAATCTACATCATCTCAACACATTCCAACAATCTCCCTCCTTTTTCATTAATGAAAACATTCATCAATAACAAACCAAAAAACTTATTATCAACATGAAGGACCATCTTACCTTCTTTTCTTCTCCCCCTTTGACATCAAAGACAAAGGGAAAAACTCCCCCTAAAAAACATACTTCACTCCCCCTATAAGGAATCCACCAAACATTGATCTAGATAACAATGAGCATATAATACCCTAGACCAATGCACACCCCAATCCATGTTATTGTAGACTAGGAGGAGGTTGAACCCCTAACTTCTACTAGAGATACTCAAAAGTATCTTTGCTCAACATTTTTGTTAAAGTGTCTACAATTTTCTCTTTTGTAGGTACATATTCAAGTTTTACTTCATTTTCCAACACCTTCCCTCTCAATAAATGATATCTTATGGATATATGCTTCATTTTGGAGTGTTGTACTTGATTCTTGGAAATATTTATTACACTGGTATTGTCACACATGATTTAGATCGATTCATCAAATGATATGCCAAAATCCTTTAGTATTTGTTTTATTCACAATATCTAAGTTCAACATGAGGATTTTGCAATGTATTCAGCTTCAACAATGGATAAAGATACATAGTCTTATTTCTTACTTGACAAAGCAACCAAGTGGGAGCCAAGGAAATAAGCTCCATCACTTGTACTCCACCTACTATCAACACATCTAGCCCAATCAACATCAGTATAGGTTGTCAAAGCTAAATATGAGTCCTTTGGATACCATAACCCCAAATATTTTGTACCCTTCAAATATCTAAAGATATTTTTTATTGCAACATGTCATTCCTTTGGTTCTTTTTGAATTCTTGTTGTTAAAAAAACTACATAGATAATTTCTAGTCTAGTGGTAGTCAAGTATAACAATCCTCCAATCATTAATCTGTACAAGCTTGTGTTAGCTTTAGGTGATTCATCTTATTTTTTCAATTTGCATCTGATAATAAAAGGTGTACAAACTAGTTTAGAGTTCTCCAACCCAAAATTCTTCAATAGTTCTTTTGTATACTTGGATTGAGAAATGAAAATTCCTTTGATGTTCTAATTTACTTACAATCCAAGGAATAAATTTAGGTCATCTATCATATACATTTTGAATTCCTTCTACATTTCATCTGCAAAGTTTCTATGCATATCATCATTTCCTCCAAAAATTATGTCATCAACATAAACCACAACAATTAGCATCTATTTTGAGTGAGTTTCATAGTATAAGTTATTGTCAACAGATCCCTTTTGAAATCTTTGTCCAATCAAGTACTTGTCTAATCTTCCATACCAAGCTCTAGGTTCCTGCTTGAATCCATATAAATATTTCTTCAACTTGCAAAGAGCATCTGGGTCATTTTTGGTTTTGAATCCCTCTAATTTCTTAATGTAGACTTATTCCTTAGTTCTCCATTCACTAATGCACATTTCACATCCATTTGATAAAATTTGAAATACCTGAAAGCTATAAAAGCTAAGAAAATCTGAATTGCTTCCATTTGAGCAATAGGGGCATATGTTTCTTCAAAATCAATACCTTCAATCTAAGTGTAACCTTTGCAAACCAATCTTTCATTTTTTCTCATTACCTTCTTGTTTTCATCCAGCTTTTTCTAGAACACCCATTTTGTTCCAATTTCATTTTTGTCTATCGGTCTGGGCACAAGTTCCCAAGTCTATTTTTTCTCTATTTGATCAAGCTCTTCTTTCATTTCCTTCATCCAATTTTGATCATTGCATTCTTCTTCCATAGTTTTTGGCTCAGTTTCTAAGAGTAGGCATAGTAGTACTTACTCTTGAGCTAATTTTCTTATTGTATTAATTCCCTTGTTCATATCTCCAATAATCTATTCTTTAGAGTGATTTTTTTGTACATAGCTTAGAGTTTTAGTTGCAATTTCCATAGCCTCCTTTGTTTCTTCTTCTTCTTCTTCCTTATCCTTCTCCCCTTTATCATCCAGGTTATCTAATTCATATTGAATATGTCTATTAGGAATTCTTTGAGCATTTTCATCTACTTTCACATTCACACTTTCAACCATCTTGTTCAGTCTCTTGTTGCAACATTGGTACACTTTATTTTTTCTTGAGTACCCCAAGAATATTCCATCATCATATCTGCTATCAAACCTTCCAAGATTGTCCTCATCTATCCAGATGTATCACTTGCTTCCAAAAATTTTGATGTATTTTACTATGGGATCTCGTCCATGCCATAACTCATATGATGTCTTTCCATACTTCCTCTACAATATTAATTTATTAAGAGTGTATACTGATGTTTGTATTGCTTCTCCCCAAAACACTTGTGGTAAACCTACTTCCATGATCATTGTTCTAGCTACTTCTTGAACTGTTCCATTTATTCTTTCCATTACACCATTCTGTTGAGGTGTCCTAGGGGCAGATAGTTGTCTCTCAATGCCATTCTTTTCACAATATTTTTTGAAATCATCAGATGTAAACTCTCCTCCTCTATCAAATATTAAACACTTGATTCTCCTATAAATTTCATTATCAATTCTTTCTCTAATAATCTTCAACTTTTCCAACGCCTCTGATTTTTCTCCTAAAAATGCAACCCAGGTAAATTTGGAATGATCATCTATTAAAAGTATGAAATACTTCTCACCTTGTAAGCTTCTTGTTCTAGTTGGACCACAAAGGTTAGTGTGTACAAGGTCCAACAATCTGGTATATGAATCTTCTATTCTCTAGAGCATTTCTCTTGTTTGTTTTCCTTCTTGACATCCTTTGTAGATAGTAAAGTCTAGTTTGGTCAATCTTGGAAAATCTCTAACTACTATTAATGAACTTATCCTTACCAAATTGTCAAAATTTAATGTGACACATCCTCTAGTGCCAAATCCAACTATCATTGGACTGAGATACCAAGCATTTTTTTGTAGCTCCTTCTAGGTGATACATATTTCCACTTGTTCTTTTTCTAGCTACAATAACATTTTCAGAATTCTTCTAGATCTCATAACCATTTGTGAATGGTGAAACTATACCTACACAAACACAAGAGAAGAAACATATAATAAAATAATTATTCAAGTTAGATCAACATACCCCATGAAATTAGTTTGAAACATGAAAAAAAGAAATGAAATGAATAAGACAAGAACAAAGCTATCAAATCCTATTCTAATGACCAAACTCTCAATCCCATGGGGGAATTGGTGCCATTTTGATGTGGAAAATGGCCCTTTCCCAATTTCATGATGCAAAGTGATTATATTTGGTGATTATTGCTGCTTCCTTGATGAAATTTTCCAATAACCTAGCAAAATTGATTGTAAAATATGAAGTTCTATGAACTCAAATGCTAAATTCCTATAGTGATTGTGCTCTTTGTTGATGAATCCTAGATTCAAATGAGAGTCTCATATAAATAGAAGAGAATGATGGAGGAAGAAGAAAAACGGATGAATGTGAGACACAAGACCAACAAATGGGAGAAGGTCACTTGTCCACATGTGATTGGATGAGGAATGAGCATATTTTGGTGAATGTGAAAATAAATATGGTTAGCGAGAATTTGAAATTGTTGAGATTACAAGTTGGAGGGAGAGAATAATGGAGTAAATGACACTTGGGTCAAGGAAAAGGACATGTAAGAGGCCTTTAATTCCTTGTTGGATGTACTCATCCCTTTTGGAGGGATTTTTAAATTTGAGGAATATTCCCTTATTGATGACAAATGGAGAGAAAATAGAGGAATTGATAAATCAAATAAAATGATTTATTGTGAAAGTTGAAAAATTTGGAGGATTTGATGGATTAGGATTAGTATTAATTATGATTTGATTAATTTAGATGAAAATTAGCTGATTTTGAGAATTTGATTTAGATTTTGGGATTTACATAAATCAAAGTGAGATGAATAATGGAATTTAGATTTAATTAAATAAAGTTTAATTTATTTAATTAAAGAGGGTGGTGTTAGATTAAATCAAATAAAGATTAATTTATTTAATTTAAAGGAGATGACCTTAGAGATTAATTAAATAAAGTGAATTATTTAATTATAAGAGGGACTATAAGATTAATTAAACAAAAAAATTTATTTAATTAATAGAAGTCAATGATTTAATTAGATAAATTTTATTTATTTAATTAAGAGAGGAAATATGATGAATTGAATCGAATATAGATTATTCAATTAAGTTGATTAGCTAAGGAGATGATTCAGGATGAAATTATGTTAGTAATATTAGGATCAAGTGTATAGGATCAATCTGTATATTTTTTGTGTCTACATTTTTCCCCTCTTTAAAGAAATACACCTATTATGTTGGTTCAAAGAATAAACTACAAAGATCAAAATTCAAAAAAAAAATCAACCTTTTAGATACCCCACTACTGCCCTTCTGAGAATGATTATGCTAGTATACTGCCCCCTTAAGAGATTGGACACAGATTTGGATTTTTAGGTGATCTCATGAAAAAAGAGGACACGCTACCTAACGGGTCCAAAAAGGGCCCGAGATGCGAAAAACATGCCAAAACATGAAAAAATATGCAAAACAACCCTTAGTCAGGTGAAAATGGGACCAAGGGTCCAAAACCCTAGTTGGACAGCTAAATAGGGTCAAAAAGCCCTAATTTGCAAGCTTAAATAGGCCTCAAGGGGTCACTTTCAATTGATTTGCACACCTAGCCCTTAAAAAATCCTTGCATTTTGAGCTCTGAGCATTGAAAAAGATGGTGCAAGAATTGCTTCCACAACACTATTTAGATTAAGTGTAAGTGTACCAACGGCCAGTCGACGTAGGACCACCAGTATGTGACCCTTGCCTAAATTTTTATTTCAATTTTCTTATGTAATAGATAGAGTCAAAGGTCAAACTAGGTCAAGTGACATATTTTAGCACCATTGGAAGTGAAAAATTGGTGCCACATTTGCAAACTACATCATCGTAGTGTAGTTTAGAAATTAGGGTTAGGGTCAAAGTCAAGCACATGTGCAAACTACACTGCTACAGTTCAATTTAGGAATTCAGTTTTAAGAGAATATTCAAACTGTAACACAACAGTGCACTTTGGAGTTTGCAAACAATATCGCAATTGCAAACAACACCATATTTGTTGTTTCAATTGTGTATACTTAATGTGGGATCCTAGTTTTTTTACAAAATTTGACATTATGGCTTTTCTTGCATAGGAGGACCTACGGATACTTCATTTGTGGGAGCACAAGTCTCTAGTTCAGATCAGATTGGTTGGTATGCGTGAGTTGCTCCAAGATTACCTCAGGGCAATAGTTTTGTGGTACGCCACCTATGCATCCCTCGTCTAGACACACTTGGCCATGATGACTACCCTGATAGAGAGATGGCACAGTGATATTTCATCATTTCACTTGCCCATAGGAGAGGCTACAATTATCCTGCAGGATGTCTGACACATCCTATGATTGTGCATCCATAGAGAGAGAGTCATCTATGATGTGGATTCTAGGAGGGACGCTTGCTATGATTTCATGGATCTTGATGAGATCATCTTTGTCATGGGGAAGATAGAGCTTGATAATTATAGGGGCATAGTGCCCACTTTTCAATTGATTGTAGTTACCATTATCTCAAGGCTTGTGGCACCAGATCAATGCGACTAATATTTCATCCTAGGATAGGGTCTTCTCTGGGAGTGGATGCTCTGATGGAGAGAGTTATTTGCTTGGGGAAAGTGATGTTGGACTCTCTTTACCATGATTTAAATGATTTTTCATATGTAGACAGCTGAGCCATTGGGGCTAGAGTTACACTCCTACATGTTTGGGCCTAGGAGCACATTGTCATTTTTTTCCCATAGGTTACAATGGTTTCCATGGAGCTAGATGATCCCATTGTCTAGTAATATAGAGGGGCATTAAATACCTTCACATAGAGAGGAGCATGTGGCATCGCTCATTCGAGGAGGGTCATAGATGAGATGACCATTTTTAAATGGAGGATCTGGCTCAGCATGCCCACATGGTATGATGATGTACAAAAACTCTTCTATGTGAGGTAGGATAGGCATCTGAAGGGGAGTGAGCATACCATGATAGAGAGGTATCTCCTAGATAGAGTTTCCAGACAGTTTGGGGACAGGAAGGACCATCTCGATGACCAATATGTGGTGATCTTTGCATGTACTAAAAGGGAAGTAGAATAGTGCAAGCTGATCTCAGCTGATGAGGAAATGAATTCCTTTTGATAGCTAGTGGCTAGGCTATGGCCTTATGATCAGGGGTAGGGAGATGTAGGGGTCACATAGAAATATACAAAATGGTTCAGACCACCCTTACAATTGATAGCTCTAGGTGCAACACCCCTATGGAGGAGGCCCAAAGGAAAATCAATAGGTCAAGGGTGAGAGTGGGGAGGCAAAGGGGATGGGGGTAGAGGAGGAGGTGGACCACCTCCACATCAGCTAGATTAGAGAGATAAATAGATTCCCGTTAGAGACTAGAAGAGGGATGGGAACAAATAGCCCAAAGATGGGGACGAAGAATGAGACCACCACTAGCAGCCCACACCACCTCCACCACCACAACTAGATTAGAGGGATGCCCTGATACAACAACTACAGATGTAGGTATATGGATTTTAGGCACAAGTGCAAGCACTGACTACCAAGAGATATTAGGCTCAATTAGAGAGGGATGAGGAGATAGGCTAGAGATAGTAGTTGGAGAGTATGGCCTTTGCTTCTCAGGGTAGGCCAGTCTCGGTGAGGATGTACAGCAAGGCTCTCCGAGAGGTAGTATATTACAGGTTTCATTATAGATAGGCCATACTAGTAGGGGACCGAGTACTAGAGTACTCATAGTATAAAAGCCTGAGATAGGTGGGGGAGGGTAGTACCTAGTAGGGGTAGCTTCACATTTTGATTAGAGACAACATTTTTTTTATCCATGGGCTCCACTTTTTATAGCCTGATTATATTGTATATTTGATTCATTCACACATTTTGATCTTGATCTTTGTACCATGACAGTTACATTTTTTATGATATATATATGATATGGTTCAATTTATGAGATTTTTCCTATTTATTTATTCATGATGGATGGACATTTTTAATTTTGTATATGCTATGACTCATGATATGTAGATGTTTATTGATGCTCATGGTTATGGATACATTTCTTTTTTCATATTTTCTTATGCAG
Source organism: Sequoiadendron giganteum (assembly GCA_007115665.2). Lineage (NCBI taxonomy): Eukaryota > Viridiplantae > Streptophyta > Pinopsida > Cupressales > Cupressaceae > Sequoiadendron > Sequoiadendron giganteum. Next base: position 213,342,519 of record CM021101.1, read on the forward strand.
AATGTGATGATGTATATTATGGCATAATGATGAAAATGTATGTTTATGAGATGCTTAATAAACCTATATGATATGTAAATGATTTTGATACGAAATGATTATGATGATGCATGAGATGGCCTATGATATGCGATGGTTTTATGGCATGCTTTGTGATTTAAGAATGTCATGTAATAATATGAATGCAATGGTGCAAATGCAATGCTGTGAATGTAATTACTCAAGATGATGTGATATGTAATGCACATGATTATAAGATGATGATGATGTGATATGATTATGCTTTGTACTATGTGATATGATATGCCTATGCGGCGATTTCTATTTTTCCATGATTTGTGGATGCAAATGTTCTGACATGAAATAAATTTTTTACGATATGTAATGATTGGTAATAATATGATAGCGTGAGATGATGATGACATGGATATATAATTATTTATAATGATTATGCATATGATATGATATGTAATGAGATTATTATGATGTGATATGAATACATAAAGATTTATGGTATATGATATAATATGTGATTATGCAATGGATGACTTAATAATTCCTATGTGATAATATCTTTATATAATGAATGAAAAATTATTATGTTTATGAGATGCTTTTAGAACAATGAATCTATATTAATGATGAAATGTTGCACATATATGTTTCCTATATAACATGATATGCATTATGTTGATAATATGTGGATGCAGGGTGGATGCATTTAGCAATGTTTTTGAGTAGCTATCATGGTACCTTGTTAGTATGGAAAGAAGATAGAAGAAATAAGAAAATGAAAAGAGGATCCAACACCTACACTAATAATGTTGATGATGATAATGACATCTTGACTATCAGGAATTGGTATTTGAAAGGGATCATCTACCTTATATTTGATAATACACATAGGAACGATGCATCAAGGTATAAAGGACCAAGATGGTGTTGTACCTAGTGTGATGGACTTTGACCCAAAAATCAGATATGATTACTCCTATTCACATCTCACATATTAAACCTTATTCAGAATGCAATTTAGATATTCTAGACATCTTGGACCAAAACATAGAAAATCGATCCTTGTTATGTGGTCAATAAGACACTTAAAACACCCTCCCTCCAAACCAAACAAAGCACACATGATGAAGTTATTTTACAAGAATATCCAACAAGCACAACAAATAAAAAGATAATGATCATTACCCCATTCCTCTCCCTCTAAATCCATTTTATTTGACATCATCAAGAGGTCATCGAAATGAGTGCTATAAGATAAGTCAAAAGGACAAAGACCAAGGAAACAAACAAGCTAATGTTCTTCATATCGCTAGCCAAGACTAAACTACGGTGATGCCTGATGTTGATGTCCATTGTAGGAAGGATGCATACTATGACATGATTTTATAAGATGATTTAGGATTAACCGGATGATAAGCTATTGATACTTCGAGTTGACTAACTTGTTTACCTACTAACCTAGACTTGAGACTTTGATTATTGGGTTTTCACTTTTGAACCTGCTAGACTTATTTCCAACTGGTTTACCAAAGGATGAAAATGATGACTAATTTTTTATGAATGAGGTTATTTCGGGTGAAAGCGAGATGAAGAAAAATGGGTTTTTTCAAATATTTGGTTGCTTTTAATATTCTTGAAATGTTTTGAGGCTTTTTGGGGATTTTTTGAGATTTTTTACAAATGTTTTAGATTTTTGGATTTTCCAATTTTTTGGGTTTTATGAGATTTTGACCAAGAGACTCACCTAAAGATCTATCCTAGGGGTCTTGGGAGCTGATAAAAAAAAAATCCTTTCCTACAATATACATGTAGAGACCATGTAGTTCAACTAACATAGACTCAATTTACTGATGAGATATGAACAAATGGATTACTAGTTTACTATGACAGACTCTGAAAGGACTAACCTAGGGTGTCTCGGGGGATAATCAAAGATCAACCTTGCCTATGATCAAGCTCAAAAATGATGTAGTTCAACAAGATGACTCCACTTTTGACTTTTGTATTTTTTGACATGTTTTGGATTTTTTATTTTTTAATGTTTTTGGATTTTTTATTTTTTTATTTTTATGGTATTTTATTTTTTGATGTTTTTGGATTTTTTTATTATATGGAAGACTTGAAGGATATACATGAATTTGATCCGATGGAGGTATAGGAACATGCCCCCAGTGTGATGCAGTAGACTACTTCAATATAGGTAGGACAAACTAGCCTTAGGAATGTGCCAAGTAGTAATAGGGTGGAACATGATACAAACAGACGACCAAGCTATGATGCAGACGTGGATGGATGATGAAAGGATGTGATGGGTGATGCAGAACCAATTGTAGAGATCCTGGTGGATAGAGGGTGTTTTATTTATAGAAGATACCTATTTTCCAGGTTTTCACCAAGGTACTTGCCCAAAGTGCCATCGAAGTGGCTTTCACCAGAGGATAATTTTTTTCTTTACTATTTTTAATCAATTTTTTTTATTTTTTTGGATTTTTGTATTTTTTGGTTTTACCCTTAAAAGATCCAGCATAATTTTTTTTGAGATGAGAGATATTCATGGGCTCCTATAGAGGCTCCCCTTCGGGTGTTGACAACTGATATTCTCTTGATTTTTAATTATCTCTAATGATGAATGGTCTAAACCAATTGGCCTCAAACTTTCCCTTGCCATATGGATTTGGCACATTCTTTTGATTTTACTTTAGTACTAGCTCGCATACTTGGAAGGTCTGCCTCCTAATTTTCTTGTTGTAGATTCACTTGAGATGGTTCTGGTAAATTTTCAAGTGGCTTAAGGCATCCATACATCACTCATCCAGTAGTTCTAGCTCATTCAATCATGAGACTCGGTACTCTAAATTTATTATTAGATTCTACATTGATATTATTAGGGATGAGAGCTCGATCTCAATGGGGAGTATGGATTCTGATCCATAGACCAGGGAGAAGGGGTTATCACCTATTGGTGTCCAAATGCTTGTGTGGTAGGCCCATAAGGCTAGATTCAATTGTAAATTCCAATCACAGCCAACAACATTGAATAATTTCTTGAGGATTTTCTAGATGGTCTTATTGGTAGCTATGCTTGGTCATTTCCTTGGGGATAATATGAGGTAGAAAATTTATGTTGGATATTAAAATTTTGGCATATGTCATAGACATCTTGATTTTTGAAATGTGTCCCATTATCTGAGATAATAGCTTGAGGAAAATTGTATTGAAAAATAAGATAATTAAGGATGAACTTGGATGTCTAGTTTCCGATGATGTAGGTCATGAGAATGGCTTCCACCCACTTCGTGAAATAGTCCATGGTGGTGATGATAAACTTATGGCCAATGGATGAGGTGGGAGTTTATTTTACCAATGATATTGATCCCCCATTACTAAAAAGGTCAAGTTGTGATAATTGGGTTGAGCTCCTGAGTTGGTGCATGGATGAAGTCCCCATGTTGTTGACATTGCAAACACCTTTTGACATAGTCATGTGATTCTCTTTCCATTGTAGGTCAATAGTATCCCATCCTTAGCAATTTCTTGGCCAAAGTCATACTGATCGAATATGAACCATAAATGTCATTATGTACCTTAGTTAAGGCACTCAAGGCTTCCTTGGTGTTTAGGAAATGCAAAAGGGTATTTTCAATGCTCCTACAATACAAGGTATCTCCTAGGATGACAAAACATGATGAATTCTTGACAAAGCCTCTTTTGAGATTTAGGGTTATGTTGGCAGGGATAACTCCTATTCTCAAGTAAGTGTAAATGTCATGGTACCAAGGATCATTGGGACCAATGATTTTGAACACCAATTAAAACTCTAGTACCTTGAATTCTAGGATGAGAAGTTGTTCTATGAGGAATTATCATTTTAGGACATTGTGTGGGATCTCCAAGAGTGATCTGATAGTAGCCATAACATTTGTTGCTATGTTATTTTCTCTAGGTAACTATTCAAATGTGATATCAATGAAGGACTCCTTAAGAAATTCCACCAAATTTTTGTATGGAGTTAGCTTATCATCCCTTTTTTTATATTCATTGTTTACCTAGTTGATTATGATATATGAGTCTTCATAGACTTTGAGTTCCATGATCTACCATTGTACTGCAATCCTCAATCCAATGATAAGAGCCTCATATTCTTCAATTTTGTTTGTAAATGAGAATGAAAAATTATATGATTTAGGTATGCAGTCCCCTTATAGAGTGATGAAGAAGATTCTTGCTCCTGACCCATGTTTTATGTAGGATCCATGAAATTACATCTTCCAGTGATTTGTTGCACTACGGTTGAAGACTGGTTCATCGGGGAACTCTGAAATAAGTGGGTTCTTTGCACATATGGGTGCTTCTACCAGTTGATCTATGATTTATTTTCCTTTGATAGCCTTGCGTTCTACATACTCAATGTCATGAATTTTTAGGATCATAACCCACTTAGCTATCCATCCTATGAGAGTTGATTTGAAAAGAAAATAGTTAAGTGGATATATTTTTGAAATGAGCTTGATTTGATGTGCTAGCATGGAATGTCTGAATTTTTGTGTTGCAAATAGGACTGCTAGGCAGGCTTTCTCAAAGGGTGTTTAGTTCAGCTCATGTCCCACCATGGTCTTGTTGATGTAATATATAACTCTCTCCTTCACATTTTTTTCATGTTGTGCTAAAAGAGCATAAAGGGCCACTATCGTTGTCGATATGTATAATATCAAGGGTTTTCTTGGAATTGGTGGCATAAGGACTGGTGGTGTAAGAAAATACTCCTTGATCTTGTTGAATGCTTGGTCACATTTCTCATCCCATTTGTATGCTACCCCCTTATGAAGTAGATGATAATATGGGATTAAATTTTCTACTAGTTGGGCTATGAATCAGCAAATGGACTAGAGTCTTCCTTGTAGGCCTCTTAGCTACTTCAATGTTCTGGGTGCTTCCATGTCAAAGATTGCCTTGAATTTGATAGGGTTGACCTCAATTCCTCTCATTCATATGATATACCCTAGGAGCTTACCTGATTTTACTCCAAAGACACACTTGTTTGGATTAAGTCAGACCTTATACTTTTCTATTTTGTCAAAAATGGAGCTTAGGGATGATATGTGATCTCGTCACTTCTTTGACTTAGCCAGTATGTCATCAACATAATCTTCCACAATTTTATGGATCATCTCATGAAAGATGAGTTTCATGGTTCTCTGGTAGGTTCCTCCAACATTCTTCAACCCAAATGGGATCATATTTTAGTAGTATGTTCCCCACAGATAAGTGAAAGTTGTCTTGTGCTAGTCTTCCTTGGATATCATGATTTGATTGTATCTTGAGAATCCATCCATTAATGATAGCATCTAATGTCCTATCATCATTTCCATGATCATGTCAATTTTTGGAAGAATAAATTCATCCTTCAGACATGCTTTGTTCAAATATAGAAAATCTATACAGATACGGATGCCCCTAGTGGTTTTGAAATAGGTAACAGGTTTGATACCCACTCTGATTAATCAATTGGTTGTATGAACCCTACATCTAGGAGATTTTGTAATTCCATTTTGACTAGTAATTCTATCTAGGGGTGTATTTTTCTAATCTTTTGAAACACACACTTTGCTTTAGGAAATAGAGCTAGGTGATGAACCACAACCTTAGGATCAAGCCCAGGCATGTCAATATAGGTCCATGAAAATTTTATCTTTCTTTCCTTTAGGAATGAAGCTAGGAGTTCTTATTCTTCTATTAGAATTGAATCCACATATAGTGTTATGTGTGGTAATTCCTCTATTTCGAGATTAATTGTATTGCACTTTTCTCCCAGAACTGTTGACTTCTCCTGATGAATGACACTAAGAGGAATATTTAATCCTTCATCGTCTAGCACCTCAGAGAGGTTATCACTATTGGATGTGTCCTTTATTTTTACTATTTTTGAGTTATAGAGTGTGATAGTGTGGTTTTCACTCAAAGACTTTGAGATTATTCTTATTTTTTTACTTTTGTAACTAAAGCATTCAATTGTTTCCTTATAATAGGCTTGTGTATCCAATATGATGTTGAACTTAAATTTATGATCTCCATATGGTATCATATCCCATAATCCCATGAATTCTAAGAGTGCCTCAATATTTTTGAATGTGTCTAGAATTCGTGGTCCTTGCTGGTCATAATCGATGAGTTAGGGATAGACTAGGTTTATTTCATGGGTTTGATGGTCTGACTCAAAAGATAGGGAGTTGATCATGAATAGGGAGGAATCTTTGAAAAGCATAGGCAAGTCAGTTATGGGATCTTTGTCACTACTACACACATCGATTATGTCAAAGGTAAAGTTATCTAAGGGTATACCTATAGATACTAGTAGCTAATGGTGAGTTTTGACTGCTCTAATTAGGGGACTTCTTCCACGTAGGGTTATACTTAGAGGGGTACATCTGAGGCCAATATTTTTCATGTGCTTTTCAATAGTGATATGTTCTAATCGGCCACTATTGTTTTTTCCAAGATTTTCATTCTTGTTATATCCCATGCCCAACATTAATTGAAGTCCTATGTTAGCATCATCCATAGGAAGGGCTAGTACAAGTATTTCATATTGATTTAGGAGACTAGATACATCTCTCTCATCCACCACTTCTCCGCCTAGATCCCCTCAACTTCTAAATCAAGAGGGATCCAATCTAAAATTTTGAGATGTTGTATTGGCGGGTTGCAGCTATCCATGGGATCTAGGGGATTGAGGTAACTCCCCTACCACAAAGGATCCTTTTTTTCATTTTATAATACCCACACTCGTTGTCTTGGCATATGACCTTGATTTTAGATATATCAAGAATGGCGGGTGTCTTTGTCCTACAAGTGGAGGGAAAGTTAGTTGGGTCTATAGATGGAGTTGAAGGGCCCTCATCATTCTTTGGGACTTGGAGGATTTTATAGTATTTTTCTTCTATATTTTTACAATAAGCAAAGGGCTCAGGATCACCATAGATTGTGACCTCTTGATTTTGGTATGAAAATTTGACACACTGATGGAAGGTTGATGCAACTGCTTGCATCCCATGGATCCATGGATGTCCTAGGAGGATATTGTAAGGTAGATCAAGGTCAAGGACCTAGCAAGTGGTTTCCATAATGGTTGGCCCTACTTGAATAGGGAGTTGGATAGTTCCCTAAGACACTCTTTCTTAATCATCATAAGCCCTGATTGTGATACCCTTTCCTTTTTCAATGGAATCCTCAAAGAATCTAAGACTCTTTATGAGCTTGAGAGAACAGATGTTTAGACTTGCACCCCCATCCACCAAGACCCTTTTGAAATTTTTTTTATGAACCAGGACCTCAAGGTGGAGTGCTTGATTGTGAGATGGTTGGGTGGGGAAGTCCCGATCAAAAAATGTGAGGAGATTTTGGGTCGTAATTTTTCTTACCATAGCTTGGAATTGTTCAATATCAAGATTGGCAAAGATGGTGGATGAAGCCAATGCTTCCTCAAGGATTTCTCTATGGGTAGATGAGTTCTTCAATAAATCCATGATGGAGATCTAAGTGGGGGTTCTTTTAAATTGGTCCAAGAAATTGTAGCCATTAGGAGTGGATTTCAAATTTTTGGTGGATGCCCTAGGTGGTTGTGATAACCCAAAAATGGTGACTTTGTTGCCGCATGTGGTGACTCCATAATCAACTTTGGCTCCATTGATATTAACAACAATGAACCATTTGTTTAGGGATGTGAAAACTTGATTATACACATGGTTCACATTGGCATACTTTTATTTCCCTTTGTTATTTCCTTATTTATGATCCAACATCGGATTCGTGTAGATCTTAAGATCTTGATTTCCTGTTGTTTGTTCCATATTTATGATCTTTTCGTTGATTAGGTCTTGGATTATATTTTTCAGATTCATGCAATTGGTTGTTTTGTACCCCTTGATTTTATGATAATCAAAAAAATATTTTTCATTGTACCATGGTCGTTTCACTTGGGGCTCTTGATAATTCTCATAAGTGGGGATTTTGATGAGATTCTCATTTCCCAATTTCTTCATGATGGATTTGACTGATTCCCCAAGGACTATGAACTTTCTGTTGCGGGATATTTTTTTCATGGAGGTGGTCCCCATTGATTATTTAAATTGTTGATTTGATTATTAGGTGGTTGTTGTGATAACACATTAGTTTATGTGTTGTTGTCATTGTTGTTTTGCGGTTGCTAATATGTTTGAGTGTTCTATTTCAGAGCACTGATTATGACCTAGCATCAACCTCACCATCATTAGTGACATTTCTTTTTTTCCACCCACATACGATGTTTTACATTATAGTTGGTATAAGGGTGATTGTCTTGATGTTTTGGATATGTGAGTGTACCCCCTTGTGCAATGAATGGCTTGTTTTATGTTGAGCGCCTTGGGGATCAATTGGTCATAAATGGTGATGCGATATATTTTTAGATGAAATGCCAAGGTTTTCTCAAGATTGGAAATGATGGTGCAATTTTTTTCCTCTCCCAACATGGCCCACTTACTCCTATTGACATTGGAGTGCCATCATTGTAGGAAGGAATTGAATGATTCCCCCTTACCTTGTTTGAGCATAGATAGTTCCTCTAGACTAACATCCATGCCAACATTGAATGTGTAATTCTTTATAAATTCATCTACGATATTTTGGAATGTTTTGATGCCAGTAGGCAAGAAAGAGAACCACTCCATGGTAGGGCCAACCAATCTTCAAGTAAATAGCCACACTAGATATGTATCATTATATGCAACTTCCATCCAATGTACTTGGGATTTCCTGATGTGATCCTCAATGTTTCCCAACCCATGATATTTGTCAAATTTAGGGATTTAAAAACCCTTTGGGAATGGTACCATTGCTAAGATCCTATTGAAAGGATAAGGGCATAAATTGCTTGTTGTCCTCATTGTCTTCCCTAATTGGAGATCAGTCACTTGCTGCGAGATAAATTTGATTTGTGTTGTCACATCATCCTGTAGATCATGAGGTGGGGTGAATGTGTTCTAAATTGGTTGAGCTTTTTGAGTGATGGGTGGAGTGTTGGTGGGAGTTTGTTGCAAGATCTGTTATGTGAGTAAGGCTTATTGATATGCTTGCATTTTTTTTTGTACAAACAATGCTTGTTTTTTTCTCTTTTTCTCATTGTACTAACAGATCTTGTTGTTGGTATTGTTGTTGTTGTGCCAACAAAGCTTGTTGTTGGGCTTGCTATTAACATAATTGTTTTTGCACTTGATAATATTGCATGGCTTGTTGATACGCTTATTGCTAAGTTGTGTGCAATTTTTCTTGGTTCTGAGCTTGCACTTGTGCTTGTTGAGCTTGATATTGGTCTTATGCTTGATCCTATGCTTGTTGGGTTACTTCTACAGCCTAGGTAGCCTCTGTGGATTATGCGGATTGAGTTGCTTTTGCAGCTTGGGTGACTTGTTGTCATTGTAGTAAAGGTTGAGCTTGCACTTGTTGGGCAGCTAGCTATGCAACCTGTTGATTTTGAATTTTCTGAAGTGCATTTTTATAGGCGACTTGTTGAGCTACTTGCAACTTGGTGATAAATGAGTTTTTTATGTTGGGTTTTGGTGGTGGTGGTGGTGGATTAGGAATAGTGTTCATTTTTGTAATGGTAGATATCATTTTGTTGATAATTGGGGTTTGGGTGGTGGATGGTGTGATTGATATGATTGGTCCTTGGGAGACCATGCTTTGAGATAAGTGGGGGGTAGTAGATGATCTATTGATTATTGGGGTTTCTTGGATGGTTTCCACCTATTTTTTCGATATCAATGACAAGATAGAAGGATTTGGTATGATGTTTTGATTCGTAATTTGAGGGATGAAAGGATTTTTTTTTATGGTGGGTAAGGGGGGAAGGCCCAACCCAAGGGGTGGAGTGAATGTTAATGGTGAAGGTAGAAATGGTGGAAAAATGGGTGGTGTATTCCCTTGGAGAAATGATGATAAGGATGAGAGATCAAAGATTCCCCCTTATCCAAATAATCCACCTTCTCCTTGTGAGGTCATGGGGAGAGAGGTTTGCGTGTTGATAGGATATGGTAGTGTTGTGTGGAAAGAGGTTGAATGGGTAGGATCATCAAATGCAAGTGAAATGTATGGGTGCTATGGATTCCAAGGGATGGATTGACACAAAATGGTGTTTGCATCCAACTCCTGATTGTTTACAAGGGGATGTGTTTGAATTTCATGAAGCAATTAGCTTCCCTTGTTGATGATTAGTTGAGTTAGAGAAATGGATGATGTGATTTGTGGGATTCTTTGGGTGATGATTTGAAATGGAGGTATGGATTGGATTGGGGGCATGATCTCAAGAGGTTTCTCCACAAGAGTGCTCATGTCATATTCAGAGCAGAGTTTAGCCCCTTCTTTTTCCAATTCAAGCATGTATTGGGAGGTATTTAGCCTTATCATGGAATTGACAATACTATGAGTTTCAAGATTTTTCATCATTTCAAGAATTTCATCTTGTTTCATCCCCAAGATATTATTGGTGATGTCCTCCACTTGACCTTCCTCTTGAATATTTTGTGATGATAGAGGAAGATTGTTTAGGGGATTGCTCGATCTAATGGGATTCATTTTGGGAGTGGTTTGTCTTAGGTCACTCAAACTTGATGTTTCTTTTTTGGTTTCCATGTTATTCTTGTGTTGCAATCAGGTTTTCACCATAAAATAGGGATCAATTTTAAATAATGTGTGAGATGAACCCCTAATTCTTTAGATTTATCTAAATTTAGGCACAAAATAGGAAAACTTGGATGATTAAGGATCAAAGTTTGATGATGAGATAAAATGGAAGATGAATGATGTGAATGATTTAAAATCCTAATAAATCTTGAAGGAGATGCTAGTCTTTGGGACTTCTTAGATTTTGATTTGAATTGATTTGGTTTTTGTCTCGATTTTGGATTGATTGGATTATGGTTTGGATAGCAAACTTATAAATTCTAATAGGTTGTATGTTGTCCTAGAGTAGATTTGTACACAAGATGATAATTTTGTTGGATGTTGTGGTTGTGTTTCTGATATGTTGTTGTCATTGATGTCAACACTATTAGCATTAATGTCTTGAAGGTTGTATAAGTTGAGGGTATTGAGAAAATTATAATAAATATGGTGGAGGTTGTTTGTGAAGTTGTGAAGTTCAGTATGGTGGAAAGTTTAGTATGTTGGTATTCAAAAGTTGCACATTAAATGGTTTTGTTTTGAGCACATCTAGTTTATCATCCATAAGTTTCAGAGGCACACATCAAGATTGGAAACAGTTGTGAGTTTCTATGTTCCTATAGTTATTCTATTATTGTAGTTGTTGTTTTTGGAAAAAGAAAATGTAATTCTAGTAATATAAGTTGATGTGTATGCTCTTGCAATTTTTGTTGATTTCTCTAGATTTTTCTCTAGTCTTGTTTCACATCTACATCGATCGATGTGCTCATGAAAAAATATTTTTCCTTTGTGTGTTCAGGGTTTTCATGTTCTTGGCTGACATGGTGGTTGCAGCATGTTGCAAATCCTCATGGATTAACTTTTGAATGTTTCATGTGTTCGAGAATGTTGTTTATTTATTTATGCATGATGGATGGATTTTTTAAAAAAAATTATATGCTATGACTCATGATATGCAAATGTTTATTGATGCTCATGGTTATGGATGCATTTTTTTGTATGTAGAATGCGATGATGTATATTATGATATAACGATGTAAATGAATGTTTATGGTATTCTTAATAAGCCTATATGATATGTAAATTATTTCGATATGAAATGATTATGATGATGCATGAGATGACCTATGATATACGATGGTTTTATGACATACTTTGTGATTTATGAATTTCATGTAATAATATGATTGTAATGGTACAAATGCAATGATGTGAATGCAATTATTTAATATGATGTGATATGTAATGCACATGATTATGAGATTAATGATGATGTGAGATGATTATGCTTTGTACTATGTGATATGATATGCCTATGTGATGATTTTGTTTTTCCATTATTTGAGGATGCAAATGTTATGACATGCAATAATGTGTTTATGATATGTAATGGCTGGTAATAATATGATAATGTGAGATTATTATGACATGGATATATAATTATTTATAATTATGATGCATATGGTATGATATGTAATGATATTTTTATGATGTGATATGAATACATAATGATTTATGGTATGTGATATAATATGTGATTATGCAATGGATGACTTAATAATGCCTATGTGATAATATGTTTATATAATGAATGCAAATTTATGATGTTTATGAGATGCTTTTAGAATAATGAATCTATATTAATGATGAAATTTTGTGTATATATGTTTCCTATATGATATGATATGCATTTTTTTGATGATCTGTGGATGCAAGGTGGATGCATTTAGCGATGTTTTTGAGTAACTATCATGGTACCCTGTTAGTATGGAAAGAAGATAGAAGAAATAGGAAGATGAAAAGAGGATCCAACACCTACACTATTAATGTTGATGATGATAATGCCATCTTTTTTTCATGAATTTGGATTTTAAATGGGCCATCTACCTTATATTTGATAATACACATAGGAATGATGAATCAAGGTATAAAGGACCAGGATGGTTTTGTACCTACTGTGATGGATTTTGAATTGAAAATCAAATAGGATTACTCTTGTTCACACCTGATATACATAATCTTATTCAGAATCCAGTTAGATATTCTAAACATCTCAAAACAAACTATAGAAAAGTGAGCCTTCTTATGTTGTCAACAAGACACCTAAAACACCCTCCTTCCAAACCAAACAAAGCACACATGATGAAGTTATTTTACAAGAATATCCAAAAAACATAGAAAATAAAAAGAGAATGATCATTGGCCCATTCCTTTTTCTCTAAATCCATTTATTTGGACATCATCGAGAGGTCATCGGAATGAACACAATAAGATAAGTCAAAAAGACAAAGACCAATTAAACAAACAAGCTAATGTTCTTCATACTACTAGCCAAGACTGAACTATGATGATGCCTGATGTTGATGTCCATTGTAGGAAGGATGCATCCTAGGAAATGATTTTATCAAATGATTTGAGATTGAATAGATCATAAGCTAGTAATACTCCGAGTTGACTAACTTGCTTACCTATTGACCTAGACTTGAGACTTTGATGATTGGGTTTTCACTTTTGAACTTGCTAGACTTGTTTCTGACTAGTTTACCAAAGGATGAAAATGATGACTGATTTATTATGAATGAGGTCATTTTAGGTGAAAGCAAGATGAAGATGAATGGTTTTTTTTCAAATATTTGGTTTTTTTTTATATTCTTGAAACTTTTTTAGGCATTTTTTGGGATTTTTCAGATTTTTTACAAATATTTTAGATTTTCAGATTTTCCTTTTTTGGGGTTTTCTGAGATTTTGACCAAGAGACTAACCTAAATACCTATCCTAGGGGTCTCAAGAGCTGATCAATAGATTACCCTTGCCTATGTTATACATGTAGAGACCACATATTTCGACTAACACAGACTCAATTTACTGATGAGATATGAACAAATGGATTACTAGTTTATTATGACAGACTCCTAAAGGACTGACCTAGGGTGTCTCAGTGGATGATCAAAGATCAACCTTGCCTATGTTCAAGCTCAGAGATGACATAGTTTGACAAGATGAATCCAATTTTTATTTTTTGATGTTTTTGGATTTTTAATTATTTTATGTTTTTGTATTTTGGATTTTTTGATTTTAAGGAAGATTTGAAGGATATACACGAATCTGATCTGATTTAGGTATAAGAACATGCCCCCAGTGTGATCTAATAAGCTACTTCAATATAGGTAGGACAAACTGACCTTAGTAATGTGCCAAGTAGTACTAGGGTGTAAAATGATACAAACACAAGACCAAGCTATGATGCAGATGTGGATGGATGATGAAAGGATGGGATGGAATGTGATGGGTGATGTGGAACCAATTGTAGAGATCCTGGTGGATGGAGGATGATTTATTTATAGAAGGCACTTTTTTTCCAATTTTTCACCAAGGTACTTGCCCAAAGTGCCATCAAAGTGGTTTTCACTAGAGGAAAATTTTCTTCATTACTATTTTTAATCCTTTTTTTTAATTCTTTTTCTATTCTCGATTTTACCCTTAAAAGATCAAGCATAAAAAAATTTGAGATGAGATTTATTCATGGGCTCATATAGAGGCTCCCCTTCAGGTTTAATAGCTAATATGCTCTTGATTTGTATCTTGTTGTGATGAAAAATGTTCCACACTAGTTAGGCTCAAACTTTCCCTTGCCATCTGGATTTGGCACATTCTTCTAAATTTCCTTTAGTACTAGCTCGCCAACTTGGAAGATCCACCTCCTCATTTTATCATGATAGATTGAATTGAGATGAAACTTGCAAGTGGTTTAAGGAATCCATATGCCACTCATTTAGTATTTCTAGCTCATTCAATCATGAGACCCGATACTCTTCATCTATTATGAGATTCTGAAGTGATATTCTCAGGGACAAGATCTCAATCTCAATGGGGAATATGGCTTTTGATCCATAGACCAGGGAGAAGTGGGTGTCACCTATTGGTGTGCAGATGCTTGTGCAGTAGGCCCATAAGGCTAGATTCAGCTATAAATATCAATCATGACCAACATCGTTGACTATTTTCTTGAGGATTTTTTGGATGGCGTTATTGGTAGCTTTTTCTTGGCCATTGTGTTGGGGATAATAACAGGTAGAAAAGTGATGTTGGATATAAAACTTTTGGCATAAGTCACAAGAATCTTGATTTTTGAAAGGTGTCCCATTATCTGAGATAATGGCTTGAGGTACAGTGTATCAACAAATAAGATAATTTAGGATGAACTTGGATATCTACTTTCCTATGATGTAGGTCATTGGAATGGCTTCCACCCACTTCATGAAATACTATGTGGTGGTGATGTAAACTTATGGGTATTGGATGAGGTGGGAGTTATTTTGATAATGAGATCAAGCCCCCATTGTGAAAAGGGCCAAGGTGTGATTATTGGGTTGAGCTCCCGAGCTAGTGCATGGATGAGGTAATTGTTCAAATGTGATGCCAATGAAGGACTCCTTAAGGCTTTCCACCAATTTTTTGTATGGAGTCAGCTTGTCATCCTTTTTTCGATATCCATTGTTTACCTAGTTGATTATGAGTTGTGAGTCTCTAAAGACCTTGAGTGTCATGATCTTCCACAATAGTGCAATCCTCAGTCCAATGACAAGATCCTCATATTCTGTGATGTTGTTTGTGCATGGGAATGATAGATTGTATGATTTAGGTATGCAGTCCCCTTGCAGAGTGATGAAAAATATTCTCACTCCTGGCCCATGTTCTATGTAGGATCCATAAAATTATGTCTTCTAGTGATCTATTGCACTAAGGTTAAAGACTAATTCATTGGGGAACTTTAAAATATGTGGGTTCTCTACATATATGGGTGCTTTTGCCAGTTGATCTATGATTTATTTTCCTTTGATAGCCTTGTGTTCTACATACTCAATGTCACACTCTTTCAGGATCAAAACCTACTTAGCCATCCATCCTATGAGAGTTGCTTTAGAAAGTAGATACTTAAGTAGATCTATTTTTGCAATGAGCTTTATTTGATGTGCTAGTATGTAATGTTTGATTTTTTTTTCTGCGAATATGATTGCTAGGTAGGCTTTCTCAATGGGTGTGTAGTTTATCTCATGTCCTACCATGGTCCTATTTATGTAATATATAGCTCTATCCTTCTCATTTTTGTTGTGTTGTGCAGAGAGAGTGCCAAGGGCCGCTATCATTGTTGATATGTATAAGATGAAGGGTTTTCCTAAAATCAGTGGCATAAGGACTGGTGATGTAAGAAAATACTCCTTGATCTTGTTTAATTCTTGGTCACATTTCTCATCCCATTTGTGTGCTACACCCTTGTGGATTAGATGAGAATATGGTATTGCCTTGTTTGATAGTTTTGTTATGAATTGGTGGATGGACTGGAGTATTCCTTGTAGACCTCTTAGTTGCTTTAACATCCTAGGTGCCTTTATCTCAAGGATTGCCTTGAATTTGATAGGCTCAACCTTGATTCCTCTCATTGATACGATGTGCCCTAGGAGCTTACTTGATTGTACCCTAAAGACACACTTCTTTGGATTAAGTTGGACCTTGTACTTTTCTAGTCTGTCAAAAATGGAGCTTAGGGCTGATATGTGATCTTGTCACTTCTTTGACTTATCCAATATGTCATCCACATAATCTTCCACACTTTTATGGATCATATCATGAAATATGACTGTCATGGATCTCTGGTAGGTTGCTCTAACATTCTTCAACCCGAATAAAATCATATTCCAACAGTATGTTCCCCATAGATAAGTGAAAGTTTTCTTGTGCTAGTCTTCCTTGGCTATCATAATTTGATTTTATTCTAAGCATCCATCCATAAATGATAGAATCTGATGTCCTGATGTCATGTCCATGATCATGTCAATTTTTGGAAGTGGAAATTCATCCTTTAGACATGCTTTGTTCAAATCTCTAAAGGTCGTACAAATACAGATTCCCCCAATGGGCTTTGAAATAGGCAAAAGGTTTGAGACCCACTCTAGGTAATAAATCCTTTGTATGAGCCTTGCATCTAGGAGCTTTTATAATTCTATTTTGACTAGTAATGTTATCTGGGGATGCATTTTTCTCATCTTTTGTCTCACAGGCTTCGCTTTAGGATACATAGCTAGGTGATGAATCACAAACTTAGGATCAAGCCTAGGCATGTCAATACAGGTCCATGCAAATTTATCTTTCTTTCCTTTAGGAATGAAGCTAGGAGTTCCTATTCTTCTATTAAAAGTTACTCAACATAGAGTGTTATGTGTGGTAATTCCTTTGTCCCTAGATTGACTGGATTGCACTTTTCTACCAGAACTATTGACTTCTCTTAATGAATGACACTGAGAGGAAGATTGAATCCTTCATCCTCCAGTGCCTCATGTAGGTTTTCACTGTTGGATGGATCCTTTATTTTTACTTTTTTCGAGTCATAGAGTGTCATAGTGTGGTTTTCACTCAAAGAATTTGAGATTATTCTTAATTTTTTAATTTTGCAACTAAAGGATTCAATCATTTCCTCACAACAGGCTTGTGTATCTAGTATGATATTAAACCTAACTTTATGATCTCGATATGGTATCATATCCCATAATCCCATAAATTCTGAGAGCACCTCATCATTTTCGAATGTGTCTAGAATTGGTGGTCCTTGTTGGTCATAATCGATGTGTCAGGGATAGACTAGGTTTATTTCATGAGTTTGATGGTCTTACTCCAAATATAGGGTGTTGACTATGAATAGGGAGGAATCTTCAAAAAGCATAGGCAAGTTAGTTATGTAATCCTTGTCACTACTACACACATCGGTTATGTAAGAGGTAAGGTTATCTAAGGGTAGACCTATAGATACTAGTAGCTGAAGGGCAGCTACTGATAGCTAAGGGGGATTCTTAACTACTTTAACTGGGGGAGTTCTTCCATGTATGGTTGTACTTGGAGGGGTACATCTAAGGCCATGATTTTTCATGTACTTTTCAAAAAAATTAGGTTCCAATCAGCCATTGCTATTTTTTCCAAGATTTGCATTCCTCTTATAGCCCATGCCCAATTTTAATTGAATTCCTATGTTAGCATCATCCATAGGAAGGGCTAATACAATTATTTCATCTTGATAAAGGAAATTGGATATGTCTCTCTCATCCACCACTTCTCAGCCTAGAATCCCCCAATTTTTGAATCGGGAGGGATCCACTCTAAAATTTTGAGATGTATTGGCAGGTTGTATATATCGATGGGATCTAGGGGATTGAGGTAACTCCCCTACCACAAAGGATCAGTTTTTCATTTTCTAATCCCCACACCCGTTGTCTTGGATTATGACCTTGATTTTAGATATATAAGGAATGGTGAGTTTCTTTGTCCTAGAAGTGGAGGGAATGTTAATTGGGTCTATAGATGGATTTTAAGGGCCTACATAATTCTTTGGGACTTGGGAGATTTTATAATATTTTTCTTCTAGGTTTTTACAATAAGAAAAGGGCTCAGGATCACCGTAGATTGTGACCTCTTGATTTTGGTATGAAAATTTGATGCACTGATGGAAGGTTGATGTAACTTCTTACATCCCATGGATCCATGGAAATCCCAAGAGGATATTGTAAGGTAGATCAACTTCAAGGACCTAGCAAGTGGTTTCCATAATGGTTGTCCCTACTTGAATAGGGAGTTGGATAGTTCCCTAAGACACTCTTTCTTGATATTCATAAGCCCTGATTATGATACACTTCACTTTTCAATGAAATCCTCAGAGAATCCAATATTATTTATGAGCTTGAGAGAATAGATGTTTAGACTTGCACCGCCATCCACCAAGACCCTTTTTTAATTTTTTTATATGAAACAGGACCTCAAGGTAGAATGCGCGAATGTGAGATAGTTGGGTGAGGAAGTCCTGATCAGAAAATGTGAGGAGATTTGGGGTGGTAATATTTTTTACCATAGCTTGGAATTGTTCAGTATCAAGATTGATAGAGATAGTGGATGAAGCCAATGCTTCCTCAAGGATTTCTCTATGGGCAGATGAGATCTTCAGTAACTCCATGATGGAGATCTGAGCGGGCATTCTTTTCAATTGGTCTAAGAAATTGTATCCATTAGGAGTGGATTTCAAATTTATGGTGGATGCCCTAGGTGGTTGTGATGAACCAACAATGGTGATTTTTTTGTTGTGTGTGGTGACTCCACAATTAGCTTTGGCTCCCTTGATATTAACAACAATGACCCATTCATCTAGGGACGCAATAACTTGATCATACACATGGTTCACATTGGCATACTTTTGTTTCCCTTTGTTATTTCCTTTGTTATGATCCAACATCGGATTCATGTAGATCTTAAGATCTTGATTTCCTATTAGTTATTCCATGTTTATGATCTTCTCGTCAATGAGGTCTTGGATTATATTTTTCAGCTTCATGCAATTGGTTGTTATGTGCCCTTTTATTTTATGATAATCACAAAGGTAGTTTTCATTGTACCATGGTGGTTTCACTTGGGGCTCTTGATATTTCTCATAAGTGGGGATTTTGATGAGATTCTCATTTACCAATTTCTTCATAGAGGTGGTGCCCCTTGATTATTTAGATTGTTGATTTGATTATTGGGTGGTTGTTGTGATACCACATTGGTTTGTGTGTTATTGTTTTGTGGTTGCTGATATGTTTGAGTGTTCTATTTTAGAGCACTGATTATGAGCTTGGAATCAACCACACCATCATTATTGATGTTTCTACTTTTTCCCATGTGTGATGTTTTTTATTAAAGCTGGTAGAAAGGTAGTTTTCTTGATGTTATGGATATGTGGGTGTGTCCCCTTGTGCAATAATGGCTTGTTTGATGTTGAGCGCCGTGGGGTTCAATTGGTCATAAGTGGTCATGCAATGCATTTTTAGATGAAATACCATGTTTTCTCAAGATTGGAAATGATTCTGTAAATTTGTTTCTCTTTCAACATGGCCCACTTTCTCCTATTGTCCCTAGATTTCCATCATTGTAGGAAGGAAACAAATGATTCACCCTTACCTTGTTTGAGCGCAAATAGTTCTTCTAGACTAACATCCATGTCAATGTTGAATGCATATTTTTTATGAATGCATCTACTATCTCTTGGAATGTTTTGATCTAAGTAGGCAAGAGAGATAACCACTCCATGGAAAGGCTAGCTAAACTTTGAAGAAATAGGCACATTAGATATGTATCATTATATGCGACTTCCATGCAATGTACTTGGAATTACTTGATGTGATCCTTAGGGTTTCCCAACCCATGGTATTTGTTAAATTTAGGGATTTAAAAACCCTTTGGGAATCATACCGTTGCTAAGCTCCTATCAAAAGGATAAGGCCATAAATTTCTTGGTGTCCTCCTTGTATTCCATGATTGGAGATCGAGCACTTTTTGTGAGAGAAATTTGATTTGTGTTGTCACATCATCTTGTCAACCAGGAGGTGGAGTGAATGTGTTGTAAAGTGGTTGAAATGTTTGAGTGATGGGTGGAGTTCCGGTGGGAGTTTTTTGTAGGATATATTGTGAGAGTAAGGATTATTGATATGCTTGCATTTGATGTTGTGCCAAGAACACTTATTTTTTCCCTTTTTTTTATTGTTCCAACAAATCTTGTTGTTGGTATTGTTGTTTTTGTGCCAACAAAGCTTGTTGGTGGGAGTGCTATTAGGTTGCTTGATGTTGTGATTTATAATTTTGCAGGGTTTATTGATATTCTTGTTGCTAAGGTACTTGCAATTGTGCGTGGTTTTGAGCTTTCACTTGCACTTGTTGATCTTGATATTGGGCTTGGACTTGAGCCTGTGCTTATTGGGTTGCTTGCACGACCTGGGCAGCCTATGTGGATTATGCGGTTTGAGCTGCTTGTGTAGCTTGGGAGACTTTCTATCATTGTAGTAAAGCTTGAGCTTGGGTGGCCTATTGCACTTATTGGGAAAATAGATATGTAGCTTGTTGATTTTGAATTTATTGAAGTGTCTTTTGATAGGCATCTTGTTGAGCTTCTTGCAACATGATTCTAAATCAGATTTTTATGTTGGGTTTTGGTGGTGGTGGATTAGGAATAGTGTTCATTGTTGTGATCAAAGATATCATTGTGTTGATAATTTTGGTTTGTGTGGTGGGTGGTGTGATTGATATGATTGGTCCTTTAGAGAGCATGTTTTGACATACTTGGGGGGTGGTAGATGATGTGTCAATTTTTGGGGTTACCTAGATGGTTGCAATATCAATGGTAAGATGGAAGGATTTTGTATGATTTTTTTATTTATGATTGGAGAGTTGCTTGGATTTTTTTTATTGATGGTGGGTAAGGGGGGAAGGCCCAACCCAAGGGGTGGTATGGATGTTAATGGTGAAAGTGGAAAGGGCAGAAAAATGGGTGGTGTATTCCCTTAGAGAAATGATGATGATTATGAGGGATCAAATATTCCCCCTGATCCAAATAATCCACCTTCTCATTATGAGGTCATGGGGAGAGAGATTTGTTTGTTGAGAGGATATGTCAATGTTGCATGGAAAGAGGTTGAATGGATAGGATCATGAAATGCAAGCAGAATGTATGGGTGCAACGGATTCACCGGGATGGATTGACCCAAAATGGTGTTTGCATACAACTCCTGATTGTTTAAAAGGGGATGTGTTTGAAGTGCATAAATCAATGATCTTCCCTTGTTGATGATTGGTTGAGTTGGAGCAATGGATGATGTGATTTGTAGGATTATTTTGGTGATGCTTTGAAATGGAGGTGTGGGTGGGATTGGGGGCATGATCTCAAGAGGTTTCTCCACAAGAGTGATTACATCATAATTGGAAGGGAGTTTAGACCCTTATTTTTCCAATTCAATCATGTATTGGGAGGGATTCAACCTCATCATGGCATTGACAATTCTATGAGTTTCAAGATTTTGCACCATTTCAAGGATTTCATCTTATGTCATCCCCAAGATATTATCGGTGATGTCCTCCACTTGACCTTCCTCCTGAGGATTGTTTGATGACAAAGATAGATTAGTTAGGGGATTTCTCAATCTAATGGGATTCATTTTGGGAGTGGTTTTTCTTAGGTCACTTGAAGGTGATGGTTTTTTGTTGGTTTCCATGTTCTTCTTGTGTTGCGATCAAGTTTGCACCATAAAATAGGGATCAATTTTTCAGGAATGTTTGAGATAAATCTCTAATTCTTTAGATTGATCTAACTTTAGGAACAAAATAGAAAAAATGTGATGATTAAGGATCAAAGTGTGTTGATGAGATAAAACGGAAGATGAATGATGTGAATGATTTAAAATCTTGAGAAATATTGAAGGAGATGCTAGTCCTAGGGACTTCTTAGATTTTGATTTAATTTGATTTGGTTTTGGTCTTGATCTTGGCTTGATTGAATTTTGGTTTGGATAGTGAACTTATAAACTCTAAGAGGTTGGATGTTGTCCTAGAGTAGATTTTTACAGAAGATGATAATTTAGTTGGATGTTGTGGTTGTGTTTTTGATATGTGATTTTCATTGATGTCAACACTATTAGCATTGATGTCTTGAAGGTTGTATATGTCGAGGATATTGAGAAAATTATAATAAATATGTTGGAGGTTTTCTATGAAGTTGTGAAGTTCAGTGTGGTGGAAATTTCAATATGTTGGTATTCAGAATTTGTGCATTAAAGGGTTTTATTTTGAGCCCATCTAGTTTATCATTTGCAAATTTCAAAGGTGCACATCAATATTGGAGCAAGTTGTGAGTTTCTTCATTCCTATAGTTATTTTGTTACTATAGATGGTGTCTTTGGAAGAAGAGAATGTAATTCTGGTAATCTAAGTTGATGCATATGCTCTTGTAATGTTTGTTGATGTTTCTAGATAGTGCTCTATCCTTGTTGCAAATCCACATCGATCAATGTCCTCGTGATCGAAAAAAATTCCATTGTGTGTTCAGGTTTTTCTTGTTCTTATCCGACATGGTGTTTGTAGTGTATTGTGGATCTTCATGGATTAAATTTTGAATTTTTGGCACATTCGAGGATGTTTTTTTAGGTCCTCATTATGTTGTGACTAACTTAGGTTGGTGCGCATTGTGATTTGTTCATGAATTGGGCTGGTAGCTTGTACACATCTATTCTTTTATTTCTGGCTGACAAAGTTGTTGATGTAATTACATGAAGCAGATATATAAGAGTTATTTTTTTCTTCATTTGAGTAGAGTGTATGTATGAAGTATGTGTGAATAAATATCATATCATTTCATTGTAGATTAGAGGTTGAAGAAGTTTGAGTGAAGTGTGAAGAAGTGTTTTGTGCCCAATTGAAACTATCATCAGGCTTTTGAAGAAGCTACTTTCTCAGTTCAATCTCTTTAGATGGATCTAATCTGAAATTTTTATGTAAGGTAGTGTGTAAGATAATGTGTCTTCTTTGAGCAATGAGATCTAAGCAGTGTGCCTAAATGCATGTTCATTCCTTATTCATTTCTCTTATACTTTTAAATAGGTATAACTTGTGGATTAACCTCCACCGTGGTTTTTCCCCTAATAGGGTTTCCACACAAAAATCTTGGTGTTATGTGTGTTTCTAATGTGTTTTTGATTTATGATATCTGAGATTAAAGGTTGATAAGGTTAAATAATTTTTAAATTATGTGACAACTAATTCACCCCCCCTCTCAGTTGTCTATCCTTGTTTTTCCAACAATTGGTATCATGGCAAGTTCCTCTGAAGAATTTTAATATATTGAGGTTATCCAATATGGCATCATACAAGGAGGATATTTGTAGATTCGATGGAATGAAATACTCTCTATGGAAAGATAGAATGGAGTGTCATTTGAAGTGCATTTGTGAACCCTTATGGAAGATTATAGGGAAAATATATGTTATTCCTCATAATGGTCCCTCTACTCCTAATGAGATCAAAGAAGTTACAACTCATATCAAGGCTATAGAAGCATTATTGAGTCCTCTGAGAGATTCAAAGATGACAAATGTGATGGGTCTGAGAAAAACACATGAGATCTAGAAAAATCTAGAAACATTATATGAAGGAGACGAACAAGTGAAATTTTCTAAGCTACAAAGTCTGAAAGGCAAGTGGGAAAAGATGAAAATGAGTGAAGATGAAAACATTATTTCTTTCATGCAAAAAAAAAATGAACTAGTGATGGGCATTAGATGTGTTGGTGAAACCTTGGATGAAGAAGAGATTGAAGCTAAAGTGCCCATTTCATTTCCTACTTCTTAAAAAATGAAAGCTCATGCTATTGAAGAGGTCAAGACAATAACAAATGTGATAAGGGATATGTTGATTGTTAAGCTTGTTGCCTTTCAACTGAGTGAATTTGGTGAATCTACCCCTAAGAAGGAATCTTCATTTAAAGCTACTGCATCTGGAAGAAACCAACAGAGATATGATCTAGGAGAAAGCTCCAAAAAGACATTCAACTATGAAGATGAGATGAAACATATTGAAGATGAAGAAAGATAATTAGAAGAGCTAGAAGCATTGATTGTGAAAAGAGAATCCAAGGGAGAAGGTAAGTATAAAGGAAAGTTTCATATTAAATGTTTCTCTTGCAATAAGATAGGTCATTTTGCATCAAGGTGTTCTGAAGGAGTTCCTAGGTTCAAACCTGACAAGCATAGATTTGAAAAGAAATGCTATTATGTTGAAGAAGGTGTTATTGATGATGAATCTAATAAAGAAAATGGAAATGGAGATGGATGGGTATTCATTTCTGTCAAGGAAAATGGTCTGGTGTCCACTAAATCTGCTAGTAATAAGAATATTGAGAAAGCTCTTGTAGCCAAAATTGAAGAAAAGGACTAATGGATAATTAACAATAGATGCTCACATCATATGACTGGTAACAAAAGAAAGTTTGTAAGCTTAGAGAAATATGATGGTGGTGTTGTAAGATTTGGAGACAACAATGCTAGTGTGATTTGTGGTAGAGGTACTATTTCTCTTGGTGGTAAATATAATATTGGTGATGTTCTTTATGTAGAAGTATTGAAGCATAATCTGTTGAGTGTGGATAGATGGTCAACAAGGGATACAATCTTTAGTTCAACGATGGAAAATATATGATACTAGGAAGTTTTGGAAATGTAATTGCTTCAAGTACAAAGACAAGAGGTAACATTTTTCACTTGAGTGTTGCTAGTGAAAGTTGTTTAACATCTAAATTTGTTGTAAGTTGGTTATGGCATAAGAGGTTGTGTCATGTGAATTTTGATAACATTGTCAAAGTAAGCTCCACTCAAGTAGTTAGAGATCTTCAAAAGCTAGTGAAGCCTACTAACACCATATGCAAGGAATGTCAGATGGGAAAGAAGACTAGAGTTTCTTTTTGCAGAAAACAACATCATTCTAATGGAGTATTGGAGTTGGTGCATACTGATCTATGTGGTCCCTCCAGAATTAGAAGTATACAAGGAGAAAGGCACTTTATGTTTCTTATTGATGATTACTCTAAGATGATATGGGTTGCTTTCTTGAGAGAAAAATATGAAGCATTATAAAAGTTCAAAATTTTCAAAGCTATGGCCGAGAATGAGATAGGTTTGAAGAGAAAATGCTTAAGGTCAGACATAGGTGGTGGGTTCACTTCCTGAGATGGTATGTGCAAGATCATCATGGAAAAACCAAGCCCTTAGTGGCAATAAAATTCAAAAAATCCGAGTTAGGCAATTTGATGTAAATATTGAAATAAGTTATCTATATTATTTCAAAAATATGTAATAATAGAATCTATAGAAAATTGAATGTATTTTCTAAACTACTGGGCTTTTTTTTTTTTTTAAATCCATTTGGTGAAAATTTGAAATTTCAATGCAGTAGTAATTAAATTTTAGGGAAAAAATAAGTAGGTATCTTTCTGACCACCCTAACCACAACAAAATTATAATATTTTAGATATAAGTAGGGGACTCATGTCCTGATGTGATGCATATTTTTTTGTAATTTTTTTTCAAGTAAATAATTAATTATGATTTTTTTATTACAACTTTAAAAAAAAATAAAAAACTCATATGTCTGACCACCTTAACTTGGTCAAAACTTCATGAAATTCATTTTTTTTTTAATCCTATAGTATGTGAAGCATAGAATGTGACACGTGTTTTGGATTCAAAAAATGTGATACCATTTGAAAGCTATATATTTTTTTCAATCAGCCTATCAATCAGGACTTTAGTCGTAATTCAAATAGAAAATGAATACTAATTATTTATTAAATTCAAATTAAATCATAATTTATATTGGTGGAAATCTGAGAATCTCCTTTAAGAACCCTTTTCGTTTCATCAATTTTGGGTAAAAATATTTCATCAGTCACATGGGCCATCATATCACTTAGATATCGCCACATTTTTGGACCATCATGATCCTGCACATACCCGAGAGTTCAATTCTCTATGTGAAGAGCATGGAATCAAAAGATAGCTATCTACTCCCTAGACTCCTCAAAAAAAAGGAGTTGTTGAGAGACAAAATAGAGAAATTCTAGATGTTGCTAGAACTATGATGTTGGAAGGTAATGTACCTCATATCTATTAGAGAGAAGCTAGAAGCACAATTGTATATACTATTAACTGGGTAAATGTCAATGGTAATTCTAGTAAGAATCCTTTTGAGTTGTGGTTTGGTTATAAGCCTATTGTTAAATATTTCAAAATCTTTGGAAGTAGATGTTATATAAAGAGAGATGAAGATATAGGCAAGTTTGATGCTAGGAGTGATGAAGGAATATTTTTGGGTTACTCTACTAAGAGAAAGGACTAGCGATGTTATAATAAAAGATTGAGGAAAATGGTTGAAAATACAAATGTCAGAGCTGATGAGGACACTACTAGATCATCTAGATACTACAAATATGATTCAGATCACCAAAATGATAATACTGAGAAAGGAAAAAATGATCAGACCTAGAATCAAGTGAGTCAAGAAGGAGAATCTAGTGAAACTGCAAAAGAAAGAATAGAGGAACCAAAATTTTGAGAGAATCCCAAAGTTCTGAGGTATGTAAAGATAAATCATATTGAAGATCAGATTATAGGAGATAAGAACAAATGTGTGCAGACTAGAAGAAGAGTTGCAGAAGAGTATTGTCTAATTTTTTAGATTGAGCCCAACAATTTCAATGAAGCATGTAAAGATAAATATTGGATGGAAGAAATGAAGGAAGAATTGATGCAGATAGATAAAAATGGTGCATGGATTCTTTTTCCCAGACCTCAGGACAAAAATGTGATTGGAACCAAATGGGCCTTTAGGAATAAGCTAAATGAACAAGGTGAAGTGGTCAGGAAGAAAGAAAGACTTGTATGTAAAGGGTACTCATAGATGGAAGGTATTGATTTTGAAGAAACCTTTTCCCATGTTACTAGAATTGAAGTTGGAAGATTGTTTCTTACTTTTTCTGATTTTAAGAACTATTAAGTCTATCAAAAAGATGTAAAGTCAACATTTCCAAATGGTGAGTTAGAAGAAGAAGTATATGTTAAGAAACCAGATGGATTTCAACTGAATAATAATTGAGATATGGTTTTCTGATTGAAGAAAGAATTGTATGGACTCAAGCAAGTCCCTAGAGCTTAGTATGCTAGATTGGATAAATACTTGTTGAATCTTGGATTCAATAAAGTTACTATTTATAGTAATTTGTATTTCCAGATGGATCAAGATAAAGAGCCGATTATTGAAGTCTTTTTTTATTACATCATTTTTGAGGGTGATGATGACCTATGTATGAAGTTTGTTGATGAAATGAAAAGTGAGTTTGAGATGTCAATGATTGGAGAGCTAAAATTATTTTTGGGATTGAAAATTACTTAGGTAGATGATGGAATCTTTATATCTCAGTCCAAATATTCAAGAGAGTTACTGAAATATTTTGGCATGGAAGACTCAAGCCTATTGGTACACCCATGGTAATTGGATGCAAGTTAAAACAAAATGATGATTCTCCGAAAGAAAATCAGACAAGATATAGGTGAATGACCGGTGGATTAATTTATTTGATTGAAACTAGAATAGACATCATGGATATTTTATGTATTGTTTCTAGGTATCAAGTGGATATGAAGGAATCTCATGTGACTGCTATAAAGAGAATTTTTAGATACTTGAAAGGGATACCTAATTTTGGCCTATGGTATCCTACAGATGATGATCTTACCCTAAGTACCTTCACTGATGCAAATTGGGTAGGAGATATGGATGACAAGAAAATTACTAGTGGTGGTGCCTTCTTCTTGGGGAAGAAGTTAGTGTCTTGGTTAAGTAAAAGAAGAATTCCATTTTCCTATCTACTGCTAAGCTAGAATATATTGTTGCTGCAAAAAATTGTACTCAAGAAATATGGATGATGTAGATGCTAAGAGATATCAAAATTATGTATGATGAGCCTATTTCTATATTTTTTGATAATTCAAGTTCCCTAAACATTTCTAAGAATCCGATGCTACTTTCAAAGTGAAAACATATATCTATCAAATATCACTTTTTGAGAGACAAAGTGAGTTATAAAGAAGTCAGATTGGAGTGTGTGCCTACTAAGGAACAAATTGCAGACATCTTCACTAAGTCGTTTCCTAAGGATACTTTTGAGTATCTCAGAGGGAAGTTAGGGATGATTTCCCCTCCTAATCAAAACTAAGATGCAAGTCTTTGATTCAGTCTGTGCATTTATAGTCATATCTTGTTTCGGGTTTATGTTATGGTGGTTGCTACTCAGGGGGAGTAGTCACATGATTTAGATATGTGGTTAAGAGCTTGTGTACCTTTTTCATTGATGTCAAATGGAGAGAAGAATAATGTGAAATTTTTTTGTAAAACAAAGGGGAAGAAGAGTAATAGTGGAAGTGCTAAAAAGAAAAGGGGGGAAGAGTCCAATATCTAAGGGGGAGACTGGTAGAGAAGAGATAGTTGTGTTGATGGTACTTTTCACATCATGTGTTGCCATCAATGCCAAAGGGGGAGATTGTTGGATGTTGTGGTTGTTTTTCTGATACATTGTTTTTATTGATGTCTTGAAGGTTGTATATGTTGAGGATATTGAGAAAATTATAATAAATATGTTGGAGGTTGTTTGTGAAGCTGTGAAGTTTAGTGTGGCGGAAATTTTAGTATGTTTGTATTTAGAAGTTGTGCATTAAATGGTTTGTTTATGATCCCATCTAGTTTATCTTCTAGAAGTTTCAGAGGTGTGCATCAAGATTCGAGCAACTTGTGAGTTTCTATGTTCCTACAGTTATTTTATTACTGTAGTTGGTGTTTTTCAAAGAAGAAAATGTGTTTCTAGTAATATAATTTGATGTGTATGCTCTTGTGATTTTTGTTGATGTTTCTAGATTGTGATCTATCCTTGTTTCACATTAGCATTGATCGATGTGCTCTTGATCAAATATTTTTCCTTTGTGTGTTCGGTCTTTTCATGTTCTTGGCTGACATGGTGGTTGTAGCGTGTTGTAGATCCTCATGGATTAACTTTTGAATGTTTGGTGCATTTGAGGATGTTGTTTTAGGTCCTCACTATGTTGTGACTAAATTAGGTTGGTGAACATTGATATTTGGTCATGAATTGGGCTAACAATTTGTACACATCAATTCTTTTATTTCTGGCTAACAAAGTTGTTGATGTAATTCCATGAAGCGGATATATAAGAGCGATTCTTTTATTCATTTTAGTAGAGTGTATATATGAATTATGTGTGAATAAAGATTAGATCATTTGATTCTAGAGTGAAGGATGAAGAAATTTGGGTGAAGTGTGAAGAATTTTTTTTGTGCCTAACCAGAACTATCATCAGGCTTTTGAAGAAGCTACTTTCTCAGTTCAATCTCTTTAGATGGATTTAATCTGAAAGTTTTATGTAAGACAATGTTTCTTCTTTGAGAAGTGAGCTCTAGGCAGTCTTCCTAAATGCATGGGAATTCCTTATTTATTTATCTTATACTTTTAATAGGTTATAACTTGTGGATTAACCTCCATAATGGTTTTTCCCCTAATAGGGTTTCCATGCAAAAATCTTGGTGTTATGTTTTTTTTTGATGTATTGTTGATTCATGTTTTCACTACTATTTATCAAATCTAAGATTAAAGGTTGATAATGTCAAATAAGTTTTAAATTATGTGACAACTAATTCACCCCCCCTCTTAGTTGTCTATCCTTTTTTTTCCAACAAATTTGACTAAGTGTGTAAAGAAGGATTCATCTATACACCCCTAGCCAAACAAGATCATTTTGGTTTTGATTTTATTTTTAGATTTTGGATAATGAACTTATAAATCTCAAGATGTTGGATGTTATCAAGAGCTAGACTTGTTCACAAGGATTGATAATTTGACCAAATATGTGGAGAAGGATTCATCTACACACATCTAATCAAGATGATTTGGATTTGCCAAAAGCCTAGCATGAATTATTTTTTCAAGATTTACAAGATTTATTGGTTAGATGATTTTGATTGATGTTTGAGGGATGGATGAGGATGATGACTTTGATCCTAGATTAGACATAGATAGAAATCCTTTCTATAAGACCTCAATATTTAAGAATATGCTTGGTACTTCCTATGTGAGAAACACAAACTTTTGAAAGAGACTTGGATTTTTTTGACATTGAAATTCATACAAATTAGGATTTTTCTTTGATGCACATTTGTAAAAGTTGAAATTAAATATTTCTCTAAATT
The DNA here is from genome assembly GCA_007115665.2 of Sequoiadendron giganteum. Classification (NCBI taxonomy): domain Eukaryota; kingdom Viridiplantae; phylum Streptophyta; class Pinopsida; order Cupressales; family Cupressaceae; genus Sequoiadendron; species Sequoiadendron giganteum. The sequence goes on from CM021101.1 coordinate 213,372,873, forward strand.
CATAGAGCATAGACAAATATTTATTGTGAGCCTTTTGACTAAGAACTTTGGACTTTGGTTTCCTGATTTTGATTTTCTGGGAAATCATTTGGAAAAGCACATGTGTGGGGTTCAATTGTTTCTTAGCTTTTTCTTAATGAATTCGTTTTACCACAAAAAAATATTGATTAGGTTTTCAAACTAGATGTCTAATATCCTAACTTCTTCTCATCCCACAAATTCCATTATGTGAGAATCAAGGAAATCAAGGCAAAAGTTTCATAATGTTGAATTTAGTGAGAAAAAAATATGATATAAATTTGAATACTTAGAAGCCTCTAAGGATGAAATCCCTAGGGCAAGCAAGAGCAGTTGGATTTTTAAAAGGTATTTGTTCCCCCTAAAGGGTTTGAAATTTTTAGGACTTGGTGAATGTTTGTTTACAAGTGTTTTAGATCCAAGCAAAGTATTTTTATTTCAAACTGATGCATAATCCTAGGATAAAATGAGGCAATATTTGTTGAGTTCCCATTTGGATAAATCTAGCTACGCTTACCCTTAATGGATGATTATATGCTTGACCACACAAGATCCCCTTATAGTGCACTCACTTATTAGGTCAGCCAAGCATTAGTACCCATGAGCCATAAAAATGTGGGACGACTTCAGAATAATGATTCTTGCATCAAAAAATAGATAAGGATTTTGGATTTTACAAAATTTTGGATTTTTATCAAGGCACCTATTCAAAAGGCCACATGAGAGGCAAGATCAACTCATACAAAGAGTATCACCTAATTTTTGTAGGATCTTTTGTAATGATGAGATTTCCTTAACATTTGAATTTGTATACTGGTTAGGAGTAGCTTACCTTTTAGCTCATTAGCAATTTGAGTCATTCCCTTGGGTTGAGTAGTTTTTCCCACCAAGGAAGGCTCTCTAAAGGTGAACATTAGTGAAGTTTATTTTTAGTTTGATCACCTATCACATTTAGGTGGGAGCACACACAACACCTTTTCTTCACAATTGAAAGGTTTGTTCAATTTTAAGAATCCAAATTGAAGTGTGTAGGTAATCACTTATACAACTTAATATCACAAAATGAAATTTTATTCTTAGGATTGCTATGAAATGCGAGAGTTCAATGCATACATCTTTTTAATGATATTACCTTGTAAAAAATATTACAAAACAAAGAGTACACATGTTCTTTTTAACCACAAAGAAATGATATGAATTCTTTTTAAGCACCAATTTTGAAGTGTGAGATTTTTTTGTTCATTTAATAAGTCCAAAATAAAATATAGTAAGTTTTCATATGGTTCTTGTTAATCCCTTTGTTTTGTTCTTTTAAGCCCAAACAAAATTTATTAAGTCCTAAAAAGCAAGGAGGTGGAAAATTCTTAGAAAAGGGATTATAGTTTCTCCCTAAAGTGTTTAAAAACACTTGATACAATGAGATGATGATGTCATAAATAAATCCTTGGTCTTTGTTTCTTTTCTTCACTTTTAATAATGCCAACCTACAAAAATTGGTTAATACTACAAAAATAAAGGCCAAAAAACTAGTTAGAAGTCAAAATAACTAGAATGAAAAAAGTACATGTTAAAAATAATCTAAAATATGCCTTTTACTCAACTTCAATGGAACAATCCATGATTGCAATGTAGTTTGGAGAAGTCAAGGTAACTATGTAGCACTGCTTGGGATTAACAACGGTGCTCTGCATAGAACCAGTGAGCGCTATTGTGGCACAATTTTAACCAGCGATGGATTTTGGGCTTTGGGCATCTAGCATTGGAGTTTAAAATTCAAATTTCTGGGTGGGAAGACTTTAGGGGCAACATTTTCAGTTTAAGAGAACTTCTATATTGCATGGCTAGACTGATAGTAGTGGAGTTTGACTGACAGTGATGGAGCTTCCCTGTAGACACAAAAACTCAACAAGAAAGCATGAAATTTTTAGAAAAAATATGTTAATTTTCTCCAGATTCACCCTCCTTATAGTGCCAACATATGAATGGTGAATCTATACCTGCACAAAAATAAGAGAAAAAGCATATAATTAGATCATTATGCAAGTTAGATCAGCATTCCCCATGAAAATATTTTGAAGCATGAAAACAAGAAATGAAATGAAGAAGACAAGAACAAAGCTATCAAATCCTATTATAATGATCAAACTCTCAATCCCATGGGGGAATAGGTGCCACTTTGATGTGGAAAATGGCCCTTTCCCAATTCCTTGATGCAAAGTGATGATCTTTGGTGATGATTATTATTTCCTTGATGAAATTTGCCAATAATCTAGCTAAATTGATTACAAACTAAGAAATTCTATGAACTCAAATGCTAAATGCCTATAGTGATTGTGCTATTATTTGATGGATCCTAGATTCAAATGAGATTCTCCTATAAATAGAAGATAATGATGGATGAAGAAGAAAAATGGATGAATGTGGGACAAAATACCAACCAATGGGAGAAGGCCACTTGTCCACATGTGATTGGATGAGGAATGAGAACATTTTGGTGAATGTGCAAATAAATATGGTTAGCTAGAATTTGAAATTGTCGAGATGACAAGTTGGAGGGAGAGAAGATTGGAGTAAATTCCACTTGGCTCAAGGAAAAAGACATGTAAGAGGCCTTTAATGCCTTGTTGGATGTACTCATCCCTTTTGGAAGGATTTTCAAATTTGAGGAATATTCCCTTATTGGTGCCAAGTTGAGATAAAATAGAGGAATTAATAAATCAAATAAAATGATTTATTGTGCAAGTTGAAAAATATAGAGGATTTGATTTATTAGGATTAGTATTAATCAGTGTTTGATTAATTTAGATGAAAATTAGCTGATTTTGACAATTTGATTTAGATTTTAGGATTTCAATAAATCAAAGTGAGATGAATAATGGAATTTAGATATAATTAAATAAAGCTTGATTTATTTAATTAAAGAGGGTGGTGTTACATTAAATCAAATAAATATTATTTAATTTAATTTAAAGGAGATGACCTAAGAGATTAATTAAATAAAGTGAATTACTTAATTAAAAGAAGGACTATAAGATTAATTCAATAATTTTATTTATTTAATTAATAGACACAAATGACTTAATCAAATAAATTTGATTTATTTGATTAAGAGAGGAAATATGATGAATTTAATCAAATACAAATTATTCAATTAAGTTGATTAGCCAAGGAGATGATTTATGATGAACTAGTGTTAGTAAGATCAGGATCAGGTGTATAGGATCAATTTGTATATTTTTCGTGTCTACATTTTTCCCCTCTTTGAAAAAATGTACATGTTGTGTTGGTTCAAAGAATAAACTACCAAGATCAAAATTTAAAAAAAAAATGAACTTTTCAGATGCCCCACTGTCGCCCTAGTGAGAAGGATTATGCTAGTATACTGATCCCTCAAGAGATTAGAGGAAAATTTGGTTTTTGGGTGATCTTACAAAAAAGGAGAAAAGCTACCAAATGGGTCTAGAGAGGGTCGAACATGCCAAAAATGTGCCAAAACATGAAAAAAAGATGTAAAATAGCCCTTGGTTAGGTAAAAATGGGATTTAGGGTCCAAAACCCTAATTTTCAAGCTTAAAAAGGCCTCGAGGGGTCACTTTCAATTCATTTGCACACCCAGCCCTTAAGAAATTCTTACATTTTGAGCTCTGAGCACTAATTGAGATGGTGCAACGATTGCTTCCATGAAAAGATTCAGATTGAGTGCAAGTGTACCAATGGCCAACCAATGTAGAACCACCAGTATGTGACCCTTACCCAACTTTTTATTTCACTTTTTATGTGCAATAAATAGGGTCAAAGGTCAAACTAGGTCAAGCAACATAATTTAGCACCACTAAAAGTGCAGAATTGGTGTCACATTTGCAAACCACACTGCCATGAAGTAGTTTAGAAATTAGGGTTAGGGTCAAAGTTAAGTGCATGTGCAAACTACACTGTTGCAGTTCAAATTAGGAATTTAGTTTAAGAGTGCGGTCAAATTGTGACACAGTGACACAATTTGGAGCTTGCAAATAGTGCCACAATTGCAAACAACACCGCATTTGTTGTTTCAATTGTGAATACTTAAGACGGGATCCTGAATTTTTTATGAAATTTGATGTTGCGGCTTTTTTGTATAGGAAGATGTAGGGATACTTCATTTATGGGAGCACAAGTCCTTAGTTTTGAATAGATTGTTTGTTATGCATGAGTTTCTCCAAGAGCACCTTGGGGAAATAGGGTTGTGGTACATTGTCTATGCAACCCCCATTTAGACACACTTGGGCATGATGACTGCCCTGGCAGAGAGATGGCACAGTGAGACGTAACCATTTCACTTACCCACAAGAGAGGCTATAGTTACCTTGTAGGATGTCTAGTGCATCCTTCAATTTTCCATCCATGGAGAGAGATTGATGTATGATTTGGATGATGCGAGGGATGACTACTATGATACCATGGAGCCTGATGAGATCATCTTTGCCAAGGGGCAGATAAAGCTTGAGTGATACAAGGGCATAGTGCCCACTTTTTAATTGATTGTAGCTACCATTATGTCAGGGCTTGTGGCACTAGATCAAGGCAACCGATATTTCAACCTAGGATGGAGTCTTGTCTAGGAGCAGATGCTCCGACAGAGAGAGTGCTTTGCCTAGGGGCTAGTGATGTTGGCTTCTCTTTACCATGATTTACATGAGTTTGCATAATTAGACACCAGATCCATTGTGTCGAAGTCACACTCCTACATGTTTGGGCTTGGGAGCATAATGTCATGCTTCACCTATAGGATACAATGATTTACTTGGAGCCAGATGATACCAATTTTGGGCAATGTGGAGGGGCACTAACTACCTTCACAATAGAGGAGTAGGTGGTATCGATCATTTGAGAAGGGTCATACATGAGATGACTGTGATTACATAGAGGCCTTAGCTCGACATTCCCACATGGTATGATCATGTATAGGAAATTTTTTATGCAAGGTAGGATAGGCTTATGCAGGGGAGGGAGCATACCATGATAGAGAGGTATCTCCCAGATAGAGTTTCTAGGTAGTTTGGGGATAGGCATGACCATCTCAATGATAATACATGGTGATCTTTGCACATAGTATGAGGAAAATAGAATGGGGCAAGCCAATCCTAGCCGATGAGGCAATGAATTCCTTCTGACAATTGGTGGCCAGGTCATGGCCTTATGATCAAGGGCATGGAGATGTAGGGGTCACATAGGCATATACAACATGGTTCTAACCACCCCTATAGTTGATAAATCCAGGTTCAACACCCCTACGGTAGAGGCCAAAGGAAATTCAACAAGATAAGGGTGGGGGTGAGGAGGAAAAGGGGATAGGGATGGGGATGGGGATGGGGGTAGAGGAGGAGGTGGACCACCTCCACATTAGCCAAAATATCTTCAAACTCAAAAGATTATGATATAATCCATTCACATAGTAAACATTGTCAATGTTATGTTTTCCATCAAAAGTAATAGAACCAATCCCAACAATCTATGTTGTTTTATCATCTCCAAATCTAATAGAACCTCTATCATATTTCTCAAGCTTCACAAACTTACTTTTTTCATCGTTCATATGATTCAAGCATCCACTATCAATTAGTTATTCATCTCTATTTCTCTCAAACAATAATGTATTTTTAGTGTTATCATCATATTTGAGACAAATATTAGAGATATTAAATCTAGGTTCATCCTTTTCAACCAAAAAAAAACAATCATAATGATTTGATTCATCCTCTAAAATGATAGCATTCTCATTGATATAATAATCCTTCTTATATATATTTTTGAACTTTTGTATTGTTCCTTTCTCTGGACACTTAGTTGCTAAATTACCAATCTTTCTACATCTAAAACATTTAAGAGGTAACATATATTTGTACTTTTCAGTACCTTTCTTTTGTTTTCATGTAAAATTTTCTTCCAACTCTTTAGTACTATTACTATCTGGATCATATTCTTTTTTTGATGCTTTGAAGGTAGTTTCAATTTTCTCCTTTTCTTTTCCAAGTTTTCTCATCTCAAATGTGGTCAAGGTGCCAAATAGTTTCTCTCTGGTGAATTTCTTCAAATCATAAACTTCCTCTATGGCTAAGATAATGTCACTATAGCTCTCCAATAGGTTCATTAAGATCTTCTCCATTACATCTTCATTTGTTAGAGTACCTCCTTGATTTTTGACTTCATTTACTACATTTTCAAACCTTTGAAAGCATATTTCTATATCCTCGCCTTCTTCCATCCTCAATTTCTCATATATGTGCTTAATTGTCAATTTGTGCACCATTGGATCTACCCCAAGTAGTTAAGCTTCGATACCAATTATTGAACAATTCAAATAACTAAGAGGGGGGATGAATAAGTTATTATCAAACTATTTTCTTTACTTCAATTAATCTCAAACCAACTTAAATGAATTAGATATTAATGAACATGAAATCACACAACAAAACTATACATAAGGAACACTAAAATTTATGTGGAAACCTAAGAAGAGGATAACCACAGAGAATGCTAATTCTCAATTATAAAGAACTAGTTAAAGTGACATTGGTTAAGGTTATTTTAACAAGATCTCATTATCAGGTTTCTCACTATAGGGTAATTCAATTCCAGTTGGGCTCACTTCTTGACTATTATAGCAAAAGATACAAAAAAGCTCACTACCAAAAGAGAGAGGCTCACTACCTACATAAAATGGCTCACTACCAAAAGAATGATGTAAATGAATCCACCACTAAAAATAACTATCAACAAAAATGACAGCAAATAGAATCTCATTGTCTGCTACCTTCATTCATACACTTGCATGCACTTCGCAATGTCTAGATATTCAGATTCAGATTCATCACGATTTCCTTTATTAGACAAAAACATCTTATGCTTATACCATTCCATTCTTGCATACTCTCCCAAGTTGGAAAAAAAAATTCATAATTTCTAAGTCAGCCAAGAACAAATTGAAATAGCTCACCACAAAACCATTCCCATGGTGGAGAGGAATGAAACATGGAACACAAAACCTTCTTGATCAAATCAACATGCTAAATGACATCTGGAACCATATAATAATATATACATGTTACAAGAGGAATGTAACCAAGAAAAATACAACCTAAGATAGATCATTGTAGCACGACATCTAGAACCAAGCCAATCTGGATCACCAAAGCACCAAAACATAACATCAGTCACATAACCAAGATATGTTGACATCAATGACAACCATTAATAACAACACACAATCAGCATCATCTCAACACATTCCAACAAAAAAAAGCTGACATATGAATTAAATAATTAAAGGAGGCTAAATCCCACCAGAATTTAAAATTAAATCTCGAAAAAATCTTAAGGGGGACTAAGACTCCCTAGGTGGCATCTTAGTCCCAAGTCTTGAAACTTGGGGAATAGAGTCCAAAAAGGGGCCCATTTAAGGTGAATTTTTAATTAGGGTCCCAACACCTTGGGGGGACAAATACACCCTAGGTGGTGTCTTAGTCCTGACCCAAAAATCATGGACACTAAGACATAATCATTAAAGTATCATTTACCTATTGATGTTTGTTGGGATTATCCAGAAAAAGGTATAATTTATTAGGATTGTGGATGCAAAATAGGACAAATTAAGAAATAAATAGGGATAAACAAAGCAAGGTAGACCCAAAAAAGTGTGAAAATGAAAGGGTATGCATTTTCCTACACTACACTTGGTGGTGAACCCCTCATTAATTTACAATTAGCCCCTAGGGCAACCCTATTGCAATATCTATTTCTCCTTTGCATTGATATCTCTAGGGTTACCCTTTAATGAAATAAGTGGAAAGTGAGTGTGTGATATGTCCTAAGCCATATGATAGCACTCCAACCATATTTTCCATTATTCCAACAAGGAAAAATAGGAAACAGTAAACTACTCTTGTTTCATTACCTTTTACTCAACCTATATTGCCTTGTGCTCTTTGATTGCAGTCATATAGTGGAAAGGAGTGTGATCTTGTCAAAAGACTTAAGAATAATCATACTAAGATATCCTTATGTGATCTTATTCAATCCTCACCTAATAACTATAGTATGATTCAAACAACCTTGCAAAAATTAGTCAGTCCTCCTAATACAAATCCTACTGATGTGGCAACCCTAGTTCAAGAAATGAATGTTGTTAATCTAGGCATTGTTTTTCACTAAAGTGAGCTACCCTCCTTGGAAATTCAAAAACAATATGAATATTTTATGATCATATCAATTATTAATAGTAAATTAATAAAGAGAACCCTTGTTTATAATAGCTTAGCCCTTAATGTGGGTAGTGTGAACCTTTTGGATAAGTTTGGAATAGATAAGAGTAATATTGAACTTGAATTGTTGTCCATTCAAGGATTCTATAACATAGGAAAACAACCAGTTTTCATGATTATATTACCTATTACCATTAGAAAATCCACATTAGAAACTTCTATCCATGTTATGCCTCACGATCTTCCATATAATCTTCTTTTAGGTAGACCATGGATTTATGAAAAGAATGTGGTGCCTTCGACTCTTCATCATTCAATGAAGCGTGTTTACAAAAATAAGGTTTATATATTCAAGGTCTATCCTAAACCTAAAAGGTGTTTGCACTCTAAGAAATATAAACAAATTCCTATGAAAACATTGATACCAACCTCAAAAAGTTGACATCACACAAGAACAAGAAAAATAAAATCATATTGAGGAAGTCATGAAGTTATTGGAAGATGATTGGGGTTCCTTATATTTCATTCCAACATCATGGGAGAATACAAGATGCCAAAAAGAAACTGAAAAGGAAAAATAATCAATGGTGATGTCAACAAAAAACTTGAAAGAACCCTCACAAGCATCTACTTCATCCACTTTAGAAGAAGAAGATATAGGTCATACAACAAAATTTGACTAAATGGAATATGAACAACCATAAAATCTAAAAGAGATGGAAAATTTTTATGGAAGAGTTTAGAAGTTCTTGAAACAAGTTCATTATAGTGGAAAAGGATGTGGAAGAAAAAAACAAGGCATCCATGTTCCTATAGAGCCTAACACATAGGAAATATAAAGTGGTCTTGAATATTATCCTTCTAAGATAATGAAAGCAATGAAAAGACCTTTACTCAACATTAACACCATCATGTGTAGTTCCTCTAAAACAAATCTCACTTTCAAGCAACTTGATTTGATTGATACAAAAAGCAAAGAACCATTGGAGTTTTTGGAAGAAGATGAAGCTTTAAAATAAATGTTAGGAGTTTATGACAAGTCATTTACCCCACCTAAGAAACAAGGATTCGCTAGTTCTATGGTTAGTTCTAAACAAGTGGATGAAGAAAAAAACACCAATGATGTTGAAAATGATAAAGAAGAGCATGTCCTTGAAATTTGAAAACAAAATGCACTTCCTATGGGAGTTAAAATCAACATACTGATGGATACATCTAATGAAGAAAGAGTGATTCAAATGGGAAAGTGTCTTGATGAGGATTGTTGGTGTAGGTTTTGATTTTTCCCTAGTCCTAGGTTTTTCCTACACTTAATTAAGCTTTCTTAGGATAATAAAGTGATTTTATTATTTAATAACTAAGAGATAAGTGATGAGTTGCTCTCTTCCTTAAAGGTTCCAGAACTACTTTTCACTTTTGGTGGGCATCTCCACTTTTGGTGGTCCATCTCCACTTTATGTGGTTGATTCCTATTGGTTGGATTTTCCACCCACCTCCTCTCCTAAGTTCTATATAAACTCACTACCTAGCTTGTATTTTCATCCATTCTTGTGATACTCCTGCATCCATTCATGCATATTTGCATTGTATATTTCCAGCTTGGAAGCTCTTAATGAAATTTGTCATATTGACATTGCATAATCTCTTAGAGTTCTTGTGTGCATTCTTTATGCTTTTTTAGTTTATGTAGCTTTGAATTTGTATTAAAAAATTTCTTGGGTTATTCAATCTATTTCAGATTTCTAAAATGGTATCAAAGCTTTTATTTTAAGAAATCTAAGTTCTTAGATTCTTGATTTTGAGATTAAGTTTCTTTTAAAAATATTGTAAATTCATGTATGCTATTATCTTTCATTATTGAGTGGTTTAGAGAATCATAAGGGACATGCAAAGATTTAATTACCTCTTTATTTTCCATTAGTTTTGTGAGATCCAGATGATTCCAACATTTATGGTTATATTGGCAATGTTTTTGACTATTCCAACACGTCCAAAAGGATCGAGAAAGTTAGATTTGGATTTTTTTCATCAAAACTTGAGATCATTTGACATAGTTGTAGGAGGGGGTTTGAAGAAATTTTTTTTTCATTGGAGCCATTTTTCTTTTTGCTTCATAAAATCTAGCTTCCACTCATTTTTGAGAAAAATGATTTATGGGTTTTGTAGCCAGGGTTGAAATGTCAATTGCATATCTTTTAGGTTTTTTGTATCTTGCACAAAATTAAAGAAAACTGATGTACAAAAATTGGCATGCATCATTTTTCTTCTCGCTGAAGGTTAAAAAATCATTTTTTGATCTTTTGTTGGTTGGATGAAAAAACAATTTATGGGTTTTGTTCTTACCTTGAAAATATTTCTTAATTTTTGTTATTGTCTACAAATAGTGAGTATGTTTTTTAGAAATCAAATCAGAAATAAAATAAAATTGATAGAAAAAATTATTTCTCGGGGGTTAAATTTAGCCATTTTTTTACAAGTTCACATCTTTTTCTTTGAGCATTGGATTTCAAAAAATAAGATATCATTTGAAATATGGAGCTGAGAATTTTCCATCCACAAAGGTATTGAGAAGATATTTCTCCATCTTGTATTAGATATTTCAGGTTGAAACCGTCTTGTGCCAATTTCTTCAACAGGCCATAAATTTTTCCCTCGTGCTATGATTTTCGGAAACAAATAGGTGTTGGAAAGGTATTTAAGAGAACTACACAACCATAAAGCTATTTCTTCCATATTTTATCTCAAGCTCACTTTACATCAAAATTTGTAATTTTGATATTTTGAGCCTATTGAGCATTTTATCTTGGAAAAGGATTTGTAATCTCAGTAAATTATAATGTGCCAACCTTATAGTATTTGGGGAGGTGATCCTTGATACTAGTGAAAAAGGTGGGGGTGTTCTTTGCATTCTTGTGTTCACTTTATTTTTGCATTTCCTTTTGCATTTCTTCATCATGGCATCTACAATAGTTCCTATTATAACTACATACAACTATTTTGAGTGAATATAAAAATGAAAAATTGCATAAGAATACTTAGTTTGCATATAGTAGTAATGGGACTGGAAACTAAATCAAATGAAGACGAAAAAAGTCTGAGTGGTTTAACAAATGTGATAGATCATATGGAGAATTGTGTTTGTATATATCTGATGATTTACTCTTTCATTTTTAATCTTTGAATAATTTAAATGAAATATGGAAAAAGATATAATCTCTTTTTGGTGTGCAAGATTCTATGAGGGGTCATATGTTGGAGAATGAAATAATCAATTTAAATCTAGGAAACTTCAACACAATTCACAATTTCTTCACCAAAATTAAATCACTAAGGCTATAACTACAACAATGTGGAATTGATAGGAAAGAAGGACAATTGATTATAAGTATTCTCTCCAAGCTAAGTTTTGAATATTCAATATTTTTTTCTTCCTTCTATGCTACTAAGGATGCACTTGGATCTCAATTCAAGATGCCATATTTGGATGATTTTGCTACTTATCACATGTGGGAGTAGGAAAAGCTAATTCAGATGGGCACTCTTAAGTCTTCTAATCCTCATGCCTTGGTTGCCAACCTTGGCACAAATGAAAATAGAGGACAAAGTAGTAACACAGATAAGAAAAAAAACAATAGAAAAGAGAAGAAGAATCATAAAGTAGCTACTCCAAAAGAATGTAATGACAAGAACAAATGTCTGAAGAAAAAGGTTGACAATCCTAAGAAAGAGAGGGTCAAATGTGCCTATTGTAAGAAACATAGTCATGATGAGAACAAATGTTTGAAGAAAAAGGTTACAATCCTAAGAAAGAGAGGGTCAAATGTGCCTATTGTAAGAAACATAGTCATGATGAGAACAAATGTTTGAATAAAAAGGTTGATCATTTGACACACATTCTTGAGAAGAATAATCTCAATGTTCTTGATTCCATCAAATAAAGTTTAGAAGAGGGTTCTCACAAGGCCAAAGAGAACAACAAGGGGATGGGAAAGGGCAAGGCCCTTGTACTAGTTTCTTCTCCACCATCCACATGGGTTCTTGATTTAGGTGCTTCACACCACATGGCTTCAACTAAGGATGAAATTGAATCTATGGAGTCATGTTTTATGCCTTCCATTTTCATGGGTGATGAAACTACACTTGAGCTGTGTGGGCAAGGGTGTGATGATATGGGGGATAGAACATTCCAAGATGTTCTTTATGTGCCCTCATTATCAACTAATCTCCTATTTGTGTATCAAATCACTCACATAGGCATAGGCAAGAGAGTTGAGTTTACTCTTGATTCAGTGGTGATACGTGAGATGAAAAATGATTCTAGAGTTGCAGTTGAGAGAGTAGATTATCAGTCTTGTCTTTATTTGTTCTCACTTTGTGCTTGATCCTCCTTCAACTCTTCTACTCACTTATTTAGATAATATGAATAAATTTTGGCATCAGTGGTTTGGTCACTTAAAGTACCACTACTTACAATAGCTCAACAAATAGGATGTGATTACAAGATTGCCTATAGTTCAATTTTCTAAAGATAATTTCCATGGTTGCATTCTTGGAAAGAATCTTGAAGATAATTTTGACAAAAGAAAGGCTTGGAGAGCCTCACATCTTCTGGAGTTGGTACATAGTGATTTGATAAGGCTATTTTTGCAACCATCTTTGAGTAGAGTCATATATCTTTTGAATTTCATTGATGATTTCTCGAAGTACACCATTGTCTACTTTCTCAAACAAAATTCTGAAATCTTTGATTTATTCTTGGAGTATTAAGATTTTGTAGAGAAACAAAATGGAAAATCTATCAAAGTTTTGTGTACACATAATGGGGGAATATGTCCACCACATGTTTCTGCAATATTTTCCTTCAAAGGGAATTCATTTGTATCATATATTACACTACAATCCTCAACATAATGGAGTTTCAAAATGGAAGAATCAATCCTCGAAAGAGATGGCTAATTGTATGATTCACTCCAATTCTTTAGCACCACCTTTCTAGGTAGAAGTCATTAACTGTGCATGTTATATCTAGAACCATGTTCCCCAAAAATTTGTGAAGGGGGTAACTTCTTTTCAAGCTTGGACTGGTTGAAAATCATCAGTTAAGAACTTTTGAGTGTTTATCTCTAATGCATGGGCTCACATTCTAGCAGAGAAATGCAAGGCTATGGATCTATAAAAAAAGACTTTCATATTTTTTGGTTACCCAGATGATGTCAAAGGCTATAGGATTCTTCATCCTACCAAACATGAGTTGTTCATTGAGAGGAGAATTCATTTTGAGGAGATTACTTCTAGTCCTTCTCTTGAAACTTATCCTACCATCGTCATCTTGGAGTCCTTGTATCATGATGATATTTCTTTAGGGGTTCATAATACTTTAGATCATGATGAGGATTATTCTTCCCCCACTTTAGATGATGATAGTGATCATGAGAATGCACATAGTTCATATTTAGAGGATGATGATTCTCCTCCATAATATCCTCATTCTCTAGCCTTAGGGACTCTTTGGGCTCATCAAACTTCACAGTCAACACATTATTAGGTAAGGGGTCCATCAAATCACAAGATAACAAGATCATAGTTTTATAATGCTCCACATGCCTTCCTTGCTTCAACTTCTAATTCATAGACTTTTTGGGAAGCTTTTGGTGTCCCCAAGTGTGATACAACCATGTAGGAAGAGTTCAATTACTTGGAGAGGAACCACACCTAGGATCTTGTCCCACTTCCTAATGGAAGGAATTTTTTTTGATGCAAATGGGTTTATCGAACAACATATGTAGCAGATGGGATAGCTTACAAGAATGAGGTTCACTTGGCTTCTAAAATATTCTCCCAAGTTCCAGGGATTGATTACTCTGAGAATTTTGCACCAGTAGCCAAAATTAATTCCATCTGACTTCTTCTTGCCATAGTTGTAGCAGATATATGGGATGTTCATTAGGTGGATGTGAAGAGTGATTTTCTTCATAGTGATCTTTAGGAGGAGATATACATGGAGCAACCATAGGGGCTCATTCAAGATTCTGCACTTGTGCGTTGTCTTAGAAAGTCTCTCTATGGCCTCAAATAGGCCCCTTGGGCTTGGTACGCCAAGATGGAATCCTTCCTTTTGATAGTGGGATTCACTTGATGTCATTCTAATCATAAGGTCTACATATTGTAGTAGGATGATACTCACACCTTCTTGGTTCTCTATGTTGATGACTTGTTGATCACAGGGAGTCGCTCATCCACCATTCAGTCAGTGAAAGTTTCCCTTCATGATTAGTTTTTTATGTCAAACTTTGGCTTTTTGCACTACTTCTTGGGGATTTAGATCACGTAGTATTCCTCAAGCATCACTCTTTCATAGTTTAAGTATAAACATTACATGATACAAAGGTTTCACATGGTTGATTGTAAGCGTGATCCAACTCCATTTTTGTCAGGGGTCAGACTTGAGGCTAAGTGTTCTCCACCCTTGGTTGATGGAACTTTGTATAGACAACTTGTTGGTAGTCTCATCTATTTAACTCATATGAGGCTTGAAATTTTATATGCAGTAAGCATGGTCTCTTGATTCATGTAGGAGCCACATGATTTGCACTAGAAAGCGCCTAAGAAAATTCTTCACTACATCAAGGGTACTCAAAATAATGGGATTCATTATGCAACAGGCATGGATTTTAGTTGGTGGGGCACATAGATTCAAATTGGGTAGGTGGTACTCAATTTTGCAAGCCTACTTCAGGGTATTGCTTCTCCCTTGGTTTCAGTCCAGTTTGTTGGTCAAGTAAGAATCAATCTACTATTGCGCTTTCATCTACAGATGTTGAGTATCAAGGAGTAGTTAATTCTTCTACTAAGGCCATTTGTCTTTAGAACATTCTCAGTTAGTTTTTCATTCCCTTTTGGAAGCCCACAATCATTTATTGTGACAACTAGAGTTTGATATAGAACATTCACAATTTGGTCCATCATTAGCGAACCAAGCACATTGAGATCCACATGCACTACATATGGGAGTTGATTCATAGTGAGATCATTGATCTCAAGTACTTTCTGACATCAGATTAGACTACAAAAATCTTCACCAAACCCTTCATTGAGAGAAATTTCCTTTAATTGTAAGATTTTCTTGGGGTGTGGTTGGTGTCATCCATGGGGGACTACTTATTCCTTCTTTTCTTCTTTTCATCTCTCTTTTAGGGAGAAGGTTTTTCCCACTTGGTTTTCTCCTTTTCTCTGGTTGTGAGAGATTTTTCTACATTGCAATTTTACATGGGTACATAATATGGCATCATTTTTCAAGACCCATCATCTTTTGCATCCTCCTAGGATGTGCTTAAGGGGGTGTTGGTGTAGTTTTTTTATTTTCCCTTAGTCCTAGGTTTTTCCTACACTTAATTAAGCTTGATTAGGATATAAAGTGAGTTTATTATTTAATAACTAGGAGATAAGTGATGATTTTATCCCTTCCTTAAAGGGTGGAACTACTTTTGACTTTTGGCTGTCCATCTCCACTTTTTGTGGTTGATTCATATTGGTTGGATTTTCCACCTACATCCTCTCCTAAGTTCTATATAAGTTCACTACCTAGCTCGTATTTGCATCCATTCTTGCAATACTCCAACATCCATTCTTGCAATACTCTTGCATCCATTCTTGTAATACACGTCCATCCATTTATGCATGTTTGCATTGTATCTTTTCAACTTGGAAGCTCTTAATGCAATTTGGTCATATTGAAATTGCATAATCTCTCATAGTTCTGGTGTGTATTCTTTATGCTTTTTCAGTTTATGTAGCTTTGACTTTTTCTTTAAAATTTCATTGGGTTATTCAATCTATTTTAGATTTCTAAGAAGGATGAACAAGAAGACCATGCAACCATATTACACAAATTTCATGAACTCTTTGCTTGAACTTATTCGGATATTTTAGTGTAGAAAAATGTATATATTTACATTTTCACACTTGTTTGGACCCTCCCTATTAAAATGTGGCTTCTTTATGTCTTAATTGGAATTTTTTTGCATCCACAAGCCTTATTAAATGTATTTTCTAAGGACAATCCTAAAATTTAACAAATAGAAAATCATAATCTAATGTTTGAGGTTACGTGTTCTAGACATTAAGCCACTAGGAATCATATGCCCAACTTGGTGTATGGGTCCTGCTTTTTCCAAGACCCATTTTAAATCAAATTCTTGGAAGGATTTTCTTATCCTAGATCTGATGTCTGCTTGCAGTGTTGTAATTTTTGGAAATTTGATATAAACAATATAGATACAAGGTTATTTCACTATGTTTCAACTAATATTTTGAAGCTATAAATTTTGACATCAAGAATGATAGGAAATTTATGATTAAGTGAGTGTTTACAAGAGAATTCAATATGAAATCGTCAATAATTTGGAGCAGCATTCAAGATTCAAGCATCATGTCAAAGTATTCATGCATCATGTGTGTTTGTGAGCTAACATTTGTGATATAGGTTTTCATGATTCAAACAAGCATTCAAAGAAATTACCTCATATCAATATCAAGAGTCAAGATCCACATCCATTGGATCCATTTCACATAAGTTTGTAGCCTTTATCTTGAGGGTTTTGTGAGAACTTTGCAACATTGTATTTTCTCATTAATCATTCGTCCATGCTATTTCATTTCATTTCAAGGTTTAATTACAAAAACGAGGTTCAACCAAGGAAAAACCTTATTCCCTAACATAAAATTTTCCCCTCTCTTTGATGTGTGATTTCCAAATTTAGGTTGAAGATCCATTGAAGAGCGAGATTGGAGAAATATGTCAAAATTGTCAAGAAGTTGTCATCTTCATAGAAAATCGCCTACAATACAAAATTTAGACTTTCAAACTTAAAGATTTAACAAGAAGGAAGCTACAAAATATCACTAGAGGCTATAGAAATATCATTCAAACGCTAGTAATGGGAATAAATTGACCCTCAGGAAGTATGAGTCCTTGTATAGTCCTTTTGGAAGTTTTCTATAGATCCTACATAGTCACCAAAAGATTCTAGATTTTTCTGAGATTCCTATAGCAGGACTAAATCACCCTATCGGGCATATGAGTCCTAGTACACTTCAAAAAGTATAATTTCAATGTTGTAGACCTTGCTTGTATTCCATCATTCATCTAGGTACTTTTTTGCATCCTTCTATTTATCAATTTGATTTCATGTCTTTAAGTTTCTAGGGTTTAGTCCATGAGTGTTTGTATTCCCCCTTGAAAAGATTCATTTTAATGGTGAATCCCCATTTAATCACACCCAAGGAAAACATTGATTCCTTCCATCAATTGAGTCACTTGGTTGAGGGATTTTGGTTTCCTAATGAAATAAAGTGTGAAATAGGCCCCAAAGTTCCATCTCCTAAAAGGTGGACACCTCATTTCCTTTGGTTCATTCAGAAACCAAAAGGAAATGTGGTGTCCACCTTTTAGGATATGGAAATTTGAGACCTATTTCACTTTTAGTTCATTAGGAAACCAATATCCCTCAACTAAGTGACTCAATTGAATGAAGGACTAGATAGTTTCATTGGGTGTGATTAATTGGGGGTTCACCACTAAAATGAAGCTTCAAAGGAAGAATGAAAACACTCATGCACTAATCCCTAGAAAATTAAAGACATGAAATCAAATTGAAAAATAGAATCAAACAAAAAAGTACTTGGAAGAATGGAGAGGTCGAAACAATATTTGAAAAACCTTGAAAATTATTTTTTTGAGGTGCACTGGGACTAATACTCCAAGCTGGGAAAAATTTGTAATCTTCAGGTGACTATTCAAGATCTATAGAAAACTAGAAAAAGGGTATACAAGGACTCATACACCTAGATGGTCGGTTTAGTCCTGATAGTCTATTCTAGAAAAGGATGATTTGAAATTATTCTCCTATCTTTGCACTTCCTTCCTATGCCTTTCAAAATTCAGTTCGAGATCCAAACCTGTTAAAAATCTATAAAACAAAATGTTGTGTTTATTTTCTTATGGGGGGTTTTCCTTGTTAAAACCCCTAGTTTGGTATTTAAACCTTTATAGAAAGTATGGAAATGTGTGTGGAAGTCACAATCTTAAGTGTGTCTAAGATTAAGAAATCTTAAATGAAATAAACCCTACTCTAATGCACTTGAATAGGATATATAAATGAGACATGAAAATGATGATGAATCACTTTGGGAGATCTCCAATCACCCTAATAAGCCATAAGAATGCATGTGATTTATGTTAGGTATAAATTATAATGATAATGAAATATGTAATCACTTAGGAAACAAGTCATTATGTTTGGTCCAATGCTTAGTTGAATCTCCCCTATTGGATTGTGTGGTTGTATTGTTGAAATTTGGTTGTCATTGATGTCAACACTATTAGCATTGGTGATGCTTAAGGTTGTATATGTCAAGGAGATGGAGAAAATTGTAATAAATATATTGCAAGAAGCCAGTGAAGGTGAGAAGGTCAAATTGTTGGTAAGTGTTGTATGTTGATAATCAGAAGGTGTGAATTAAAGGGTTTGTTTTGAGCCTATCTAGTATGTTGTCTAAACATTTCAGTGGTATGCATCAAGAATTGAGAAAGTTATGAAGATCTAGGTTCCTACAGTTATTCAGTTATTGTAGCAAGTGTTTCTGGAAGATGAGAATGCAATTATTCTAAATTTAGTTTTTGCGCATGTTATTGTGATGTTCATGGATGATTCTAGATCATGCTCTATCCCTGTTGTACATCTACATTGATCAGAGTGCTCGTGATTGAAGATTTTTCCTTGTGTGTTCAAGTTTTTCATGTTCTTGGCCGACATGATGGTGATAGCATGTTGTAGATCTCTATAGATTAATACTTTATTGTTTGGCATGCTTGAGGATGTTTATTTGGGTCCTCACTATGTTGTGACCAACTTGTGTTGGTGCACACTAAGACTTATTTATGTATTGAGGTCGACAATTGTAATTTATTCTTTTTTGTCATTGATAGAGTAGTTGATGTAAATCCATGTAGATGATATATAATATTGATTGTCTCTTCATTATTGGGTGTGTGAGAGTGTGTATGCTCGGTGTATGTGTGTATGTGAAAATAATTATTAGATCATTTGAATGCAGAGTAGAGTGTGAAGAAGGTTGAGAGAAGTGTGTTTGTGCCTAAATGGAACTATAATTAGGCTTTTAAAGAAATTAATTTTAGTTCATGTTCATCAAATGGATTTAATGTGATTATTGTATGTAAGGAAATGAGCCTTCCTATGAGTAGTGAGCTCTAGGTAGTGTTCCTAAATTAATGTGCATTCCCTATTTACTCTTCATTATACTTTTAACAAGGTATAATCTTGTGGACTAACATCCACTATGTTTTTTCCCCTAACAAGGTTTCCATGTATATAATTTTGGTGTTTGATGTGATATTGATTTATGCTTTCATTGTTAATTATCAGATCTTAGATTAAAGGTTGATTAATTTTGAATAAGTTTGATTTTGGAAACAACTGATTCACCCCCCCTCTCAGTTGTCTATTATTATTTTTCCAACAATTGGTATCAAAGCTAGTTCTTTTGGAATAAAAGTTTAACAAATTGAAGTGATATGAGATGAGATCATACAAGAAGGAAAGTCATAGATTCGATGGAAAAAAACTACTCTCTGTGCAAAAGTCAGAATGGAATGTAATTTTAAGTGCATTGGTGAGCCTTTCTGGAATATTACAAAGAGTGCATATACTATCCCTCATAATGGTTTGTTTACAGCTGATGAAATCAAAGAAGTTGAAACAATTACCAAGGCTATTGAAGCATTGTTGTGTGCTTTGACAAATTCAAAGATGAAAAATGTGATAGGTCTGAAGACTGCACATGAGATCTAGAAAAAATTGGAAACATTGTATGAAGGAGATCCACTAGTGAAAGTTGCTAAGCTATAGAGTCTAAAAGGAAAGTGGGAGGACATGAAGATGATTGAAGATGAGAACATTCTTTCTTTCTCTCAAAAGTTAAATGAACTGGTGATGAGCATCAAATGTGTCAGTGGAATCTTGGATGAAGAAGAGATTGTGGCTAAGATACTTAGATCTGTGTCTCCTTCCTACAAAGAAAAATCTCATGCTATTGATGAAATCCGGACAATGACAAATGTGACAGAAGACATTCTAATTGGAAAAATTGCTACCTTTGAGTTAAGTGAATTTGGTAAGTCTACACCTAAGAAAAAATATGCATTTAAGGCTACTGTATTCAAGAAAAACAAGCAAAGATATGATCTAGGAGAGAGTTCCAAAAATAAATTCAAGTATGAAGATGAGATGAAATATATTGAAGATGAAGAAATGGAATTAGAAGAACTAGAAGCATTGATTGTGAAAAGAGAAGCCAGAGGTCATGTTAAGTACAAAGATAATTTACCTATTAAATGTTTTTCTTGTAGTAAAATAGGTAATTTTGCATCAAGGTATCCTGAAAGAGTCTCTAAGTATAAACCTGAGAAGACTAGATTTCAAAATAAATGTTATTATGCTAAAGAACATGTTACTGATGATGAATCTCATAAAGAAACTGGAAATGAAGATGAATGGTTATTCATTGCTATCAAAGAAAATGGTCAGGTGTCCATTGAATATACTAGTAATGTGAATGTTGAGAAAGCTCTTACAACAAAAATTGAAGAAAAGGATGATTGGTTAATTGATGGTGAATGTTCACATCATATGACTGGTGAAAAAAGCAAGTTTGTAAGCTTGGAAAACTATGATGGTGGTGTTGTAAGATTTGGAGACAACACTTCTGGTGTGTTTTATGGAAGAGGCACTATTTATTTTGGTGGTAAGAACAATACTGATGATGTTATTTATGTAGAAGGTTTAAAGCATAACTCGTTGATTATTGGACAGATGGTAGACAAGGGTTCTAAAAATATGATTGCTTTAGGTACAAAGACAAGAGGTAATATTTTTCCCTTGAGTTCTGCTAGTGAAATTTGTTTAATTGATCAAGTTGATGTAAGCTATTTATTGCATAGGAGGTTGTGTCATGTGAACTTTGATAACATTGTCAAGGTAAGATCTACTCAAGTAGTTAGAGATCTTCCTAAGTTAGTGAAGCCTACTAACACTATGCGCAAGGAATGTCATATGGGAAAGAAGACTAGAAATTATTTCTAGAGAAAATAATATAACTCTAATGGAGTACTGGATTTGATACATACTAATCTATGTGGTCCATCCAGAATTTGAAGTGTTCAAGGTGAAAGGTACTTTATGTTTCTTATTAATGATTACTCTAGAATGATATGGGTTGATTTCTTAAGAGAAAAATGAAACATTAGAAAATTTCAAAAGCTTCAAAGCTATGGCAGAGAATGAGATAGTTCAAAAGATCAAATGCCTAAGATCAGATAGAGGTTTTGAATTCACTTCCTGGAAATTCAATTCTTTCTGTGAAGAGCATGGAATTAAAAGAAAAGTATTTGCTCCCCAAACCCCTCAACATAATGGAGTTGTTGAAAGAAAGAACATAACCATTCTAGACATTGCTAGAACCATGATGCTAGAAGAAAAATTTTCTCATTTCTACTAGAGAGAAGTTATAAGTACTGTTGTGTATACTATTAAATGGGTAAATGTCAATAGTAATTTTGGTAAGACGCTTTTTGAGCTATGGTTTGGTTATAAGCCTATTGTCAAGTATTTCAAAAAAAATGAAAGCAAATCCTACATTAAGAGAGACGATGATATAGGAAAGTTTGATGCTAGAAGTGATGAAGGAATCTTTCTAGGTTACTCTACAAAGAGCAAAACTTACAGGTGCTTTAATAAAAGGTTGAAGAAAATGGTTGAAATCACAAATGTTAAAGTTGATGAAGATATTGATAGACCATCTAGATGTAGTGGATATGATTCAGATGATCATCATGATATAATAACATTGGAAATAATGTTCAGACACAGAATCAACTTAAATTTTTTCCAATGAACCAAGGGAATCAAGAAGTAGAAACTAGCAAAAGTGCAAAAGAAATAACACAAGAACACGAAGTCAGAGAAAATCCTAAAACTCTCAAGTATGTAAGATCATTCTGATAGTTAGATCATAGGACATAAGAGCAAAGGTGTGCAAACTAGAAGTATTTTTTTGGAAGATTATTGTCTAATTTCCAAAACTGATCCTAGAAATATCAATGAAGCATGCAAAGATGAATATTGGATGGAAGATATGAAAGAAGAACTAATGAAAATAGAGAAAATGATACATGGGATCATGTTCCTAGACCTCAAAACAAAAATTTGATTGGAACCAAAAGGGTGTTTCAAAATAAGTTGAATGAACAAGGTGAAGTGGCCAGAAAAATGATACATGGGATCCTGTTCCTAGACCTCAAAACAAAAATTTGATTGGAACCAAAAGGGTGTTTCAAAATAAGTTGAATGAACAAGGTGAAGTGGCCAAAAACAAAGCAAGACTGGTTTGTAAAGGGTACTCACAGATGGAAGGTATTTATTTTAAAGAAACTTTTGCCCCTGTTGCTACAATTGAAGTTGTAAGATTATTTCTTTCTTATGTTTCTTTCAAGAATTACAAATTCTATCAAATGGATGTAAAGTCACCTTTCCTAAATGGTGAGCTAGAACAATAAGTCTATGTTGAGCAACCAAATGGATTTCAACTGAATGTCAAAGACAGCATGGAATTTTGATTGAAGAAAGATCTATATGGCCTTAACAAGGCTCCTAGAGCTTGGAATGCTAGATTGGATAAATACTTGTTGAAGCTTGGATTCAATAAAGGTACTGCTAATAGAAATTTGTATTTCAAGTTGGATCAAAATAAAGAAATGATCATTGAAGTCTTTGTTGATGACATTATTTTTGAAGGTGATGATGATTTGTGTATGAACATTTTTGATGAAATGAAAAGTGAGTTTGAAATTTCAATGATAGGAGAGCTGAAATTCTTCTTAGGACTAAAAATTACTTAGTTAGATGATGGAATTTTTATATCTTAGTCTACGTATGTGAAAGAGTTACTATAAATTTTTGGTATGGAAGATTCAAAGCTGGTTGGTACAACTATGGTAACTAGATGCAAACTTACATAGAATGATGATTCTCCTAAATAAAATCAAACAAGATATCAAGATATAGGTTAATGATTGGTGGATTAATCTACTTGAATTATAATAGGCCAGATATAATGAATATTTTATGCATGGTTGCTAGATATCAAGTTGATCCTAAAGAGTCTCATGTGACTGTTGTGAAAATAATATTTAGATACCTTAAAGGGATAGCTAATCTTGGTGTTTGGTATCTTAAGGATGATGATCTTACTTTGAATTCCTTTACAAATGTAAATTGGGCATGTGATGTCAATGATAGGAAGAGTACTAGTGCTGGTGCATTCTTCTTAGGGAAGAATTTGGTATCTTGGCTAACCAAAAGAAAAAATGTATTTTCATTATCTACTATTGAGGCATAATATATTGATGCTAAAAATAGTTGTACTCAAGTATTGTGGATGAAGTAGATGTTGAGAGATGTTAGAATTGAGTATGAAGAACCTATTGCTATATTCTGTGATAATTCTAGTGACATAAATATTTCTAAGAATCTAGTTTTGCATTCAAAGAAAAAGCATATATCCATCAAATATAACTTCTTGAGAGATAAAGTAAGTGACAAATAATTTAGACTGGAGTATATACCTACAAAGGAGAAAATTGGAGAAATCGTTACTAAGCCATTACCTAAGGATACTTTTGAGTATCTCAAGGAAAGTTAGGGGTGATTTCCCCTCTTAATTAGAACTAAGTGATGCAGGTCTTTGCATCCATCTATGAATTCATAGACATATCTTATTCTAGATTTATGTTGTGGTGGCTGCTACTTAGAGGGAGTAGTCAAATGTGCTAAATTTAAGGATCAGAGCATGTGTACCTTTGCCATTGATTTCAAAGGGGGAGATGAGCAATGTGAAAAACATGGGAGAAGAAAATAGGAAAAGAGTGAAAAATATAAGGGGGAGATTGTTGGAGAAGAGATAGTTGTGTTGATGATATTATTTTCACTTCATGTGTTGCCATCAATGCCAAAGGGGGAGATTATTGGATGTTGTGGTTGTATTTTTGATATTTGGTTGTCATTGATGTCAACACTATTAGCATTGGTGATGCTTAAGGTTTTATATGTCGAGGAGATTGAGAAAATTATAATAAATATATTACAGGTAGCTAGTGAAGGTGAGAAGGTCAAAGTGTTGGTAATTTTTGTATGGTGATCATAAAAAGGTGAAAATTAAAGGGTTTTTTTTTGAGCCTATCTAGTATGTTGTCTAAAAATTTCAGTGGTACACATCAAGAATTGAGAAATTTATTAAGATTTACGTTCCTACAGTTATTTAGTTAATGTAGCAAGTGTTTTTAGAAGATGACATTGCAATTTTGGTAAATTTGGTTGTTGCACATGTTTTTGTGACATTCATGGATGATTCTAGATCGTTATTTATACCTATTGTATGTCTGCATTGATTGGAGTTCTCATGATTGAATATTTTTCCTTGTGTGTTCAAGTTTTGTTGGTATGTGGTGATTGATCATGCTATACTATATACTCTTCATGTATCCTCGCTTGGGTCTAAGGCTAGGCTGGGTTGGGCCCCAGGTGGGGATTCAGTGGCAAAAACCCCCAAAAAGTGGGGGTTCTGAGGTGGTAGCCCCCAAGAAAAAGGAGATGATATGGCTGCAATCTTTCATGAAAGAGTTGGGAAAACGATAGGCTCAAAATCACTTGTTTACAAACAACCAAAGTGATATATTGCAAAGAAATTCACCTTGCACTCTAAGACCAAACACATACAACTGAGATATCATTTCATTCGGTCAGTGTTGGAGGATAGACAAATAAATATGGAACGATACATACAAACACCAATCTAGCATATATGTTTACAAAGGCAGTGCCAAGGGAGAAGTTGATCTCCTCTTCATCTTCGATTGTTCTTCATGGTTAAAATTATAACAAAGAAGCAAGGTCTAAGGTGATTATTTCTAGTGGGAGTTGTAAGTGTAGTTGTGTCATCTAGGATCAATCTCCAAATGGGAGATTGTTGGGATGTGGCAGCTAATCATTCTATACTATACACTCTTTAGTACTATAAACTCTTCATGTATCCTCGGTGGGGTCCAGGGCCAGGCCTCAAGTGGGGATTCAGGGGCAGTAGTCCCTGAGAAAAAAAAAATTCACCTTTTTTTCATTTCGTCACCAAAAAAGAAAAAGGTCAAATTTGTGAACCCTAATTTTTGGAAGCTTCTGAAATCTTGTTATAAGAAATTGAGATGGGGAGTTGTAGTATGGAATTATTAATGATATTGTAATATGTTATGCACTAGATAATAAAATCAATGGATGACTGTAGTTTGGTGGATGTGGCCCATATTGGGTGAACCACATTAAATTCTCTGTGTTGTCTTGTTTCTGCTATAATTTTTTGTGTTTTTTATTTCTCTATTTTCTTACTCAAATCTGCATTTAACTTTTTATGTATTTTCCTTATAACACTAACAAGTGGTATCAAAGAGGGTTGTGTTTGATTATCATCTATAGGAATGTCTCATGGTTGAGTGGGAGTCTCATGGTTAAGTGGGAGAAATGGTAGACGAGGGTAAGTTGAAAGTTTAAAAGTTCAATAGGTAGAACTATCAGTTATGGAAGATGCAAATGGAGGACTACCTCTATTAGAAGTATTTATGATGGTCATTGGAAGGGAAAACCAAGAAAAACTCAACAATGTTTGATGAGGACTGGGATATTTTGGACAAAAAGGAACTTGGTAGTATTCGTTTATGCCTAGCACAATTGGTGGCATTCAATATTACAAAAGAAAATAGAACTCAAGAGTTGATGGAAACCCTAGAAAAGTTATATGAAAATCCTTTTTCTATGAATAAGGTATTTTCTTATGAAATGTTTATTTAATATGAAAATGGTAGAAGGTGGGTCAATTATTGATCATTTAAATGAGTTTAATACAGTTACTATTCAATTAAGCTCTATAAATGTAAACTTTGATGAAGAAGTTAGGTCTCTTTCGGTTCTATGTTTTTTTATTGAAAGTTGGAATAGCTTGGTAATGTATGTTAGCAATTCTATTTCTGGTTCGAATACATTGAAATTTGATGATGTTGTTGGTGTTATTTTGAGCAAGGAAATTCATAGGAAAATCTCAAGTGGAACATCCACATCAAGCAGTGTTTTGAATGTAGAAATAAGGGGTAGAACAAAGGAGAGAGGAAACAATTCTAGAAGTTGTGGGAAGTCATGAGGAAAATCAAAGGATAGAAGGTCCCAATCTAGAGACAAGAGGGATTGTTGGTACTATTTTAACCCGAGTCATTTAAAGAAAGATTGTTGCTCTCAAAAAAATAAAGGAGACAAAAATGAAGGAAATAAAGAGGAAAATGTGGTAAGTAATAAATTTTATGAGGATTCTTTGATTCTTTCCTTTGACAATATTGGCGATTCTTGGGTGTTAGATTCAAGGGCTACATTTCATGCTACACCCCATAGAAATTATTTTTTTGATTATGTCCAAGGGGATTTTGGGCTAGTTTATTTGGGAGATAATGAACCCTATCAAATTGTTGGAAAGGAAAGAATCAAGATTAAGTTGCAGAATGAGGATCATTGGCTACTACATGAGGTAAGGCGCATTTCAAAGTTAAAAATAAATTTAACTTCAGTAGGGCAACTAGATGATGAAGGTTGTGTTGTTACATTTAGTGATAAAAATTGGAAGGTTACAAAAGGTGCCTTAGTGATAGAAAAATGTGTGAAACTAGGCACCTTATATCTTTGTACAAGTCATACTATTCCTTCTACTTTAGCTATTGCAAATAAAAATCAATGTTCAAGAACAATTATTGCAGTTTAACAGGTAGAAAATCAGATAGTTGTTGTGATTCTGAATCAACACTATGGAATAATAAACTTAGGCATATGAGTGCAAAAGGTATGAAATTACTACATTCAAATAATTTTTTACCAAGTCGAAAAATGTGTTAGTATGGATTTCTGTGAAAGTTGTGTGTATGGAAAACAAAAGAGAGTTAGTTTTCTCAAAAATGGGAAACAAAAGAAAGATGAGAAATTGCATCTTGTGCATACAAATGTATGGGGACAAGCTCAATTATCTTCTCTCAAAGGCTCTCAATATTATGTTACATTCATTGATGATGCAACTAGGAAGGTATGGATTTATTTCCTTAGGCAGAAATCTAATGTATTTGAAACTTTTAAAAAATGGAGAAGCTTGGTTGAGAATGAGATGGGTAAAAATTTAGAATGTCTCAGATTTGATAATGGTGGTGAGTATTGCAGAAAATATTTTTAATATTTTTGTTCCTCTAATGGTATTCATAGGAAGAAAATGGTTCCAAGGACTCCACAGGAAAATGGATTGGTTGAGCGCATGAATAGAACAATAATGGAGCATGCACGAACTATGAGATTGCATGATGGGTTGCCTTTAAGCATGTGGGAAAAGGATATATTTTTTTGTTTATTTAATTAATAGAGGTCCCTCTAATCCTTTGGGTTGTGGTATTCTAGAGGAAGCATGGATAGGTAAGAAGGTGAGTTATTCTTTTCTCACAACCTTCGGTTGTGAAGTATTTACACATGTAGATTCTGAAAATAGAACCAAGCTTGATGCAAAATCAAAGAAATGTATATTTTTTGGATATGGCATTGATGAATTGGTTATAGGCTTTGGGATTTTTAAAATAAGAAAATTGTGAGAAGTAGGGATGTCATATTCAATGAGAAAGTGTTGTGTAAAGATCTATTGCACTAGCATGAGAAGAAGGAAAATGATTATGCAGTGTTAGATGATATTACAAAGAAAAATGTTCCAGTGGTTCCTCATGCTCCACAAGAAGAAGAAGAATAAATACCACAAACTCTAGTGAATGTTAGGCAATCTTCAAGGATAAGTAGACCTCCAAGAATATTTTCTCCCTCTTTGTATTTTATCTTATTAACTAATGTTGGTGAACCAGAATGTTATCATGAAGCTATGAAGGTGGATACCAAGGTTCAGTGGGAGGATGGAATGGAAGAAGAAATGGACTCCTTGTTGAAAAATCAGACTTGGGAATTATGCAAGTTGCCTTGGTACAAGAGCACCCATAGGTTGACATAGGTTGTTTAGAAGGTTGTCTAGGACAACTAAGCAAACTAATTTAGTTCATTTGTGTGTGAACCTTAGTGGAATTTTTGTTGTGATTTGATCAGATGAAGGTCACGTTGACCACTGAGTAGGTGTCTTAGGGTTTTAGCTCAAAATGAGGTTTAGGACTTTTGGGACTTTTGCAAATTTTTGAAATTTTGCTCAATTGGAGCTACAAGCGACCAAGAAGAGCCCAAGGGAGAGGATATCTGATCTGGTGACCCTATTAATGGGATGCCTTGGCATTGGAGTTAGGTTGGAAGCATTTTCATATTGTTTAAATTTTTGAAATCAAGGAAAGCTTATGTGGAATCTATTTTGAAATTTTTGGTTTTTGTATTGAAGTGATGTCTTAATGGATTGATTTTGGCACTGTAATTTGTGTATGATGTAGGGTAGTTGATCATTGAATTATGTGTGACTATAGATATCTTGTTAGTCTAGCTTCAAGCATTGTTTGTAAATATTTCCTATTCTACACTGTTGTTGCTCTGAACTAGACAGTTTGTAAAGAATGGAGGGTTAGTTCACTTTTCCACCATACAAATTGTACGGCGCTTTGGGATTAGTGACTAGACTCTGTGGGTTTACATATAGTAGGAGTTAGAACCTTTGAAAGCATAAGAGCTACTGTGGAAGTCTTATCCTAGGCGAGCCAGAGAAGAGTCCGGCTAGGAAAGACCACAATACAGAGCACTTGATTTGCAAGGGTGTTAATTTTCTGACAAATTACCTTTTGGAGAAGGAAGGTATGAGTCTTACCAAGACATGGTAAGGAGAAATAAACTCTATAAATCCATTTGGTGAGGGAAGAGCTTAGCAGGTTGCAGCGAAGCCAAGAAAGGGCTTAAAAGGCCTAGTTTTGCTCATTTTCAGGTTAGGGCTTTGTACGGTCAGTTGAGACCCAACACCCCAAAAATCCTTGAGAGGTGGGCATATGAACCAGGAATCTCAAGAAAATATTGGGGTGTTCTTTGGAAAGACTTTGGGAAAAACCCTGATTTCTTGGAGAAGGAGACCTAATAGGGCTAATAGGGCTAGTAGCCTTCTAGGCCAAATAGAGGGGTTCGATGAAAGTGACCTATAGATGGAGCTAGGTGGACCCTTAAAAACCTTAGTAGGATGGATTGAAGTCTTTGCAAGCACCTCCACACCTCTGTAAATCCATTTTAATAAATTGGAGGTTAGCAGCCTTTAGGGTGGTTTAAGGGCTAAGGGCTAGTGGTACAAGATTGCACCAAGTTTTGACTTGGAAGGAGGAACTTTATTGATAGTTGGGTTGTCAAGGAGAACCAAGGGATCCTAAGAAAGAATAGGTCCTATAGGTTGCAAGGGGTGGAGTAAGACACCCTAGAGGTCTTCCAAGCCAGACCTAGAGCATGAATCAGTGATTGATTCATCCAACCTCCCTACCAGATTGGTATCAGAGCAACAAAAGATTTGGAATTGAATATTGTATGTCAGAGATTGAGTCTAGTGGTTCTGCAATCATGGTGACAAAGAAAGAATTTTCCAAGAAGGTTGAAGATTAGGAGGAAGACAATAGGCTATTGAGGGAAAGAATAGCCCAACTTGAGCAAGCAATGAGTAATGTGTAGACCAAGACCGACGAGGTTAGTGATAAATTGGAAGGAAGAGTACCCAAGAGTGAAGAGGTTGCAGAGGAAGACAAGATCCCTGAACCTGACCTGGTTTTGCAAGAAGAGCCTTTCTTGAAGGCATTGAAGGCATACCACTATTTAGTGGGAAATTGGAAGCAAATCTAGTCATGAATTAGATAGAGGGAATGGAAAACCATTTTGAGTATGATGGAGTCACTGAAGCACATAATGTAAAGGTGGAAAAATCAAGACTGAGAGGTTTGGCTTTGACATGGTGGAAGTTCATCCAGACAGAGAGACAAAAGGAAGGCAAGAAACCTATTTCCACTTGGAAGGGAATGGTTGCCAAAGTGAGAGAGGCATACATGCTAGATGATTATGAAATTCAGTTGCATAAGAAAATATAGAGCTTGAGACAAAGAGACCAAGATGTAAATTCCTATACAGAGGAGTTTCAAAAACTTTGCATGAGGTCTAATGTATCTAAGGATGAAATCCTTAAGGTGGCTAGATACCTTAATGGTTTGAAGTGGAACATTCAAGAGGAGATGACTCTTCTAAATCCCAAAATAGTGCACCAATGTTATCAATTGGCTATAAATATTGAAGAGAGAAGTAAGAGGAAACAAGATCAGGCTTCCAATAGTAGAGGAAAAGGCAGAGATCGAAGAGGACATAGAGGTGGATACCAAGGTAGAGGGACACAACAAATAAATCAAGGAGATTCTAAACTCAAAGATCATGGAAGTGAAACAAGTTCTAGAGGAGGTTATGGCAAAGGTAGAGGATCTCAAGGAGGCTCTAACAGAGGAAGAGGTACAAGAAGAAGTAACTCTTACTTTGCTAGCATGAAATGTTACAACTGTGGTCAAGTAGGACATCCTACTTATAGGTGCCTGGAGAAAGCATCTTATTCTAACATAGAAAACAGAGTATCATATACTCAAGAAGACACTATGAGTGTCAAGTCACTAGAGGTTAGTCATATTGATTCAGAAATGGGGGACAACTTGATGTTTAGAAGGGTTCTAATCAGACAACCAGTCAAGGAAGAGACAAAGCAAAGGAGAGCCTTATTCAGAGTGAGATGCAAAATACTTGGGAAGGTATGCAAAGTTCTAGTGGATTCAGGGTCCACTGATAACATTATCTCAGAGGAAGCAGTGAGGAAGTTAAAATTGGAGAAGGTGCCCCATACTAATCCTTACAAGGTGACATGGCTAAATAAAGGATAGAGTGTCCTTGTGAATGAGCAGACATTAGTCGAATTCTCCATTGGAGGATACAAAGACAAACTAGTTTGTGATGTGTTGCCTATGGATGCATGCCATCTACTATTGGGAAGGCCATGGCAATATGACAGAGGAGCCATATATGATGGAAAGGAGAACACCATCTCATTCAAGAAGGATGGTAAAAAATTCAAGTTACAGTCATTGTTGGATGAAGAAGAAGTATAGTCAAAGACCCCTAGTGTCTTGTTAAGCAATCGCAAGGAGTTTATCAACACTCTTCAGCAAGGAGGTGAAGGATATGCTATTATGGTGCAACCCAAGGAAGAAGACAAGACTAAGAAGATAGTTATACCAGAAGAATTCCAAAAGTTACTTAAGCAGTTCAAGGACATAGCCAGTGATGGGACACCAACAAAATTACCTCCAAAGAGAGCTATCAATCATCAGACTGACTTCATACTAGGGCCTTCATTGCCAAACAAAGCAGCCTATAAACTCACACCAGATCAGAACCTAGAAGTGGCTAGGCAAGTGCAGGAGTTATTAGACCAAGGACTCATTACAAAGAGCATCAGTCCATGTGCAGTACCAGTAGTCTTAGCAACCAAGAAAGGTGGTAAGTGGAGGCTTTTCACCGACTCTAGGGCTATAAATAGGATCACAATCAAGTATAGGTTTCATATTCCTAGGATAGAGGATTTGATGGATTGTCCTTGAGGGGAAAAGTACTTCACTAAGTTGGATCTCAAGAGTGGATACCACCAGATTAGAATCAAAGATGGGGATGAGTGGAAGATAACTTTTCAGACAACTGATGGGTTGTATGAGTGGAGAGTTATGCCACTTGGCCTCTCAAATTCCCTTAGCACATTCATGAGGCTCATGAATGAAGTGCTTAAGAATTTCATAGGGATATTTGTGGTAGTGTATCTAGATGATATAATCATCTTTAGTAAGAAAATAGAGGAACATTTGAAGCATGTGGAGATGGTACTTAAAAGGTTGCAGGAGGAGAGGTTAGCCATCAATCTAGAAAAGTGTGAGTTCTTCAAATAAGAACTTGTGTATTTGGGGTTTGTAGTATCCCAAGGATCATTGAAGATGGACCCAAGAAAGGTGGAAGCTATCCTAAATTGGCCTACACCAACCACTGGGATAGAGGTAGGGAGTTTTCATGGGTTAGATCAGTTTTATAGAAAGTTTATAAGAAAATTTAGTGGCATTTGTGTACCAGTGCTTGATACTATCAAGGGTGGCCTAAAGACTAAATTTAAATGGACTCTTGAAGAAGAGAAGTGTTTTGAGAAGTTGAAACAAGAAGTGGAAACTCAACCCATCCTTTTTTTACCTATTTTTGATAAGCTATCCATAGTGGAATGTGATGCTAGTGGAATTGCAGTAGGAGTACTAGGCCAAGAAGGTAGGCCTATAGCTTTCATTAGTGAAAATCTCAATGAAGCTAAAAAGAAGTATTCTACCTATGACTTAGAAATATATGCTCTAGTGTAGTCTCTTAGAAAGTGGAGACATTATCTCCTACCTAAGGAGTTTGTAGTGTTTACAGATAACCAGGTAGTTAGCTACATCAACACACAACAAAAGTTGAGTAATAGGCACTTGAAATGGATGGAGTACCTCCAAGCCTTCACTTTTACTATAAAACACAAGAAGCGACAGTTGAACAAGGTGGTAGATGCACTAACTAGGAGGTTGCTGACAGTGCAAGAGATTCAATTCAAAAGCATTAGGATAAAGAGTTTCAATGATCTCTATGGAGAAGATGAATACTTCTCTAAAGCATATAAGGTATGTTATGATTTTGAGAATCACTTTCACAGTCAATTCTCAGTGTATACATTGCAGAGTGGACTTTTGTTCAAGGGGAATCAGTTGTGTGTTCCCAAAGGTTCAATGAGAGAGAATCTCATCCAGGAGAAGCACAATGGTAGTCTTAGTGGTAATTTTGGTATCAACAAGACAATGGAGTTGGTACAGAAGTTCTATTATTGGCCCAAGTTGCCAAGGGATGTCAGAAGATATGTGGAGCAGTGTGTATTTTGTATGAAAGCCAAGGGGCAAGCTAGCAATGCAGGTTTGTATCAACCTCTACCCATTCCCAATAGACCATGGGAATGTATTAGTATGGATTTTGTGGTAGGACTCCCTAAAACTAAGATAGGGTTTGATAGTGTCTATGTGGTGGTAGATAGGTTTAGTAAAATGAGTCACTTTGTTCCTTGCAAGACCACCCATGATGCTAGTTATATTGCTCATCTCTTATTCAAAGAGATTGTGAGGATCCATGGCTTACCATTGAGCATAGTATCAGACAGAGATTTGAAATTTATGAGTCATTATTAGAAAACTCTATGGAGAAGACTGGGTACTAACTTATCTTTTGGTTTAGCTTACCATCCTCAGATAGATGGGAAAAGTGAGGTGATAAATAGAGTGTTAGGTAACCTTCTAATATGCCTAACCAAGGAGTATGGAAAAACATGGGACTTGGTCATATCACAAGCTGAATATGCCTACAATGATAGTGTGAACAAGACCACAGGTAGGAGCCCTTTTGAGATAGTATATGGTATGCACCCAAGAGGTGTGTGTGAGCTCAGAGATCTAGGAGCTATGGAGAATAGGAGTGGCCATGCAGAGGATTTATCTCAGACTATGAAGGAGATTCAGGAGCAAGTGAAGAAGACAATCACAGAGGCTACTCACAAGTTGAAGACTAAGGTGGATATGTCTAGGAAAGATATCCAATTTGCATTAGGGGACTATGTCATGGTCCATCTCAATAGATCTAGATTGCAGAAAGGAGTACCAACTAAGTTGTAGATGAAGATAGTGGGACCATGTAAAGTGTTAGCTAAGTATGGAAAGAATGCTTACAAGGTGGAGCTTCCTGTAGACTTAAGTATTTAACCAGTGTTTAATGTGGCTGACTTGATCAAGTATATAGGACCAATAACTGATATGACTCTAGCCAGTATAGATGTCTTGGAGGATGTGAGTGTTGTAGTCTTACCACCTAAGGACAAGCTGCAAGAAGAGAGGATCTTGGAATCTAGAGTGAAGAAGTCTACTCGGCACAAGGTGTACATGGAACATCTCATATAGTGGAAAAAAAAACCAGAGTCTAAGGTTACATGGATGGTAGAATCTCATTTCAAGAATTATGACATTGATCTGTCTCTGATTTCTCCCCATATTCCTTAGTGTTTATGTAGAGGGGGGGAGAATGGTGCAGGAGCACCCATAGGTTGTCATAGATTGTTTAGAAGGTTGTCTAGGAGCACTTTGTCTAGGACAACTAAGCAATCTAATTTAGTTCATTTATGTGTGAGCCTTAGTGGAATTTTTGTTGTGATTTGATCAGATGAAGGTCATGTTGACCACTGAGTAGGTGTCTTAGTGTTTTAGCTCAAAATGAGGTTTAGGACTTTTGGGACTTTTGCAATTTTTTAAAATGTTGCTCAATTGGAGCTAAAACTGACCAAGAAGAGCCCAAGGGAGAGGATAACTGATTTGGTGACCCTATTTATGGGATGCCTCGGCATTGGAGTTAGGTTGGAAGAATTTTCATATTGTTTAAATTTTTGAAATCAAGGAAAGCTTATTTGGAATCTGTTTTGAAATTTTTGGTTTTTGTATTGAAGTGATGTCTTAATGGATTGATTTTGGCACTATAATTCATGTATGATGTAGGTTATTTGATCTTTGAATTCTGTGTGATAGTAGATAGCTTGTTAGTTTAGCTTCAAGCATTGTTTGTAAATATTTCTTGTTCTACACTGTTGCTGGTCTGAACCAGATAGTTTGTAAAGAATGGAGGATTAGTTCACTTTCCCACCATACAAATTATACAAACCTTTGGGATTAGTGACTAGAATCCATGGGTGTACATATAGTAGGAATCAGAACCTTTTAAAGCACAGGATCTACTGTGAAAGTCTTGTCCTAGGTGAGCCAGAGAAGAATCTGGCTAGGAAAGACCATAGTCCAGAGCACTTGATTTTCAGGGGTGTTAATTTTCTGATAAATTACCTTTTGGAGAAGGAAGGTATGATTCTTACCAAGACATGGTAAGGAGATAGAAACTCCATAAGTCCATCTGGTGAGGGAAGAGCTTAGCAAGTTGCAACGAAGCTAGGAAAGGGCTTAAAAGTCCTAGGTTTGCTCATTTTCAGGTTAGGGCTTTGTTCAGTCAATCAAGACTCAAGACCCCCAAAATCCTTGAAAGGTGGGCATATGAACCAGGAATCCCAAGAAAATATTGGGGTGTTCTTCAGAAAGACTTTGGGGAAAACTCTGATTTCTTGGAGAAGGAGACCTAATAGGGCTATTAGCCTTCTAGGCCAAATAGAGGGGTTCAGTGAAAGTGACCTGTAGATGGAGCTAGGTGGACCCCTAATACCCTTAGTAGGATGGATTGAAGTCTTTCGAAGCACCTCCACACCTTTTTAAAGCCATTTTAAGAAATTGGAGGTTAGTAGCCTTTAGGGTGGTTTAAGGGCTAAGGGCTAGTGGTACAAGATTGCACCAAATTTTGACTTGGAAGGAGGAACTTTATTGATAGTTGGGTTGGCAGGGAGAACTAGGGGATCCTAAGAAAGAATAGGTCCTATAGGTTGCAAGGGGTGGAGTAAGACACCCTAGAGGTCTTCCAAGCAAGACCTAGAGCATGAATCAGTGATTGATTCATCCAACCTCCCTATCATGCTTGTAGGTAAAAAGGATTTACCAAATAAATGGCTTTACAGGATGAAAGAGGAGGATGGAGGTAAGAAAATATTTAAAGCCAGATTAGTTGTAAAGGGATTTGCACAGAAAAAGCGTATTGATTTTGATGAAATATTTTCTCCAATTGTTGAAATGACTTCTATTCATACTGTTTTAAGTATTGTGGTTGCTGAAGATTTGCATTTAGAACAACTTGATGTTAAAACAAATTTTCTCCATAGTGATTTGGAAGAGGAAATATATATGGAACAACCACAATGATTTGAGGTCAAAAGTAAGGAGAAACTAGTGTGCAGATTGAAGAAAAGTTTATATGGCCTGAAGTAAGCACTTCGACAATGGTACATTAAATTTGATAGTTTTATGGCTGAGCAAGGCTACAATAGGTGTAATTCAGACCATTGTGTTTAATTCAAGAGGTTAGATGAAGATAGATATATTATTTTATGTTTATATGTTGATGATATGCTTGTAGCGGGGTCTAACATGGATCACATAAAGGATTTAAAACAACAGTTAGCAAATTCATTTGATATGAAGGATTTGGGGGAAGAAAACAAATCCTTTGTATGAAGATTACAAGATATAGGAAAAATAGGAAAAAATTTATATCTCAAGTTGATTATGTTGAAAAGGTGTTGCAAGGATTTCATATGGAGAATGGAAAATTTGTTAGCACGCCTTTTCCCAATCATGTCAAATTGACTAAGGATATGTGTCCAAAGACACAAGAGGAGGAAGAAAAAATGTCCAAGGTACCATATGCTTCAACTGTAGGTAGTTTAATGTATGCCATGGTATGAACGAGACTGGATATTGCACCTGTTGTAGGAGTTGTTAGCATGTATATGATTCATCCTAGAGTTGAGCATTGGAATGAAATAAAATGGATTCTTAGGTACTTGAGAGGTACATCCAATAAATTTTTATGTTTTGTGGGCTCTAATATAGATTTAAAAGTCTATGTTGACTTAGATTTTGTAGGGGATATAGATACCAGGAAGAGTACCATAGGTTATGTATTTACAGCTGGTGGAACAACAGTGAGTTAGATTTATTGATTGAAAAAGGTGGTTGATTTATCCACCACTGAGGTAGATTATGTTTTTGCAATAGAGGTAGCAAAGGAGATGATATGGCTGCAATTTTTCATGGAAGAGTTGGGAAAATAATAGGCTGAAAATTACTCATTTACAAACAGCTAGAGTGTTATACATTGCAAGGAAATTTTCCTTGCACTCTAAGACCAAACACATACAACTAAGATATCATTTCATTCAGTCAGCATTGGAGGATGGATAGGTAAAGCTACAAAAGATACATATAGACACCAATCTAGCATATATGTTTACAAAGTTAGTGCCAAGGGAGAAGTTGGGTTCCTCTTTGGCTTCGATTGGTCTTCATGGTTAAAATTATAATGGAGCAACAAGGTCCAAGGTGATTATTTCCAATGGGATTTATAAGTGTAGTTGTGTAATCCAAGGTTAGTCTCCAAGTGGGATATTGTGTTGGTGTGGAGCATGATTAGTCTCTGAGTGGGAGATTGTTGGTATGTGGTGAATAATCATGCTATACTATACACTCTTTAGTACTATACATTTTTCATGTATCCTCATCAAGGTCTGGGACTAGGTCGAGCCTCGGTAAGGGGTTCAGGGGCTGCGACCCCCAAAAAGCAGGGGTTCGGTGGTGCTAGCCCCCGAGATAAGAAAATTCACCTTTTTTCGCTTCGTCACCAAAATAGAAAAAAGTCGACTTTGTAAACCCTAATTTCTAGAAGCTTCTAAAAACTTGTTATAAGTGATTGGGATGGGGATTTGTAGTATGGCATTATTAATGATATTGTAATATTTTTTTCACTAGATAATAAAGTCATTGGATGGCTGTGATTTGGTGGATGTAGCCCATATTGGGTGAACCACATTAAATTCTCTATGTTGTCTTGTTTCTACTATAATTTTTTGTGTTTTTTATTTCTCTATTTTATTGTTCAAATCTGCATTTAACTTGTTAGGTATCTTCCTTATAACCCTAACAATTTTTTCATGTTCTTAACTGACATGATGGTTATAACGTGTTGCGGATCTATATGGATGAATACTTTATTGTTTGGTGTTCTCTAAGGTGTTTATTTGGGTCCTCACTATGTTGTGATTGACTTGTGTTGGTCTGTATTAAGATTTATTTATGTATTGAGGCTGACAATTGTAAAAAACAATTTATGGCTGACAGAGTTGTTGATGTAAATCTATGTAGAGGATATATAAGAGTATTGTCTCTTCATTGTTGGGTGTGTGAGAGTGTATCCTTTTTGTATGTGTGCATGTGTGAATAAAGATCAGATCATCTAAATGTAGAGAAGAGTGTGAAGAAGGTTGAGCGAAGTGTATTTGTGCCTAACCGAAACTTTAATCAAGCTTGTGAAGAAGCTAATCTATTAGTTCATGTTCATCAGATGGATTTAATCCAATTATTGTATGTAAGGAAGTGAGCCTTCCTCTGAGTGGTGAGCTCTAGGAAGTGTGCTTGAATGCATGTGCATTCACTATTTACTCTTAATTATACTTTTAATAGGGTATAATCTTGTGGACTAATATCCGTCATGGTTTTTCCCCTAACAAGGTTTCCACATATAAAATCTTGGTGTTCATGTGTCTCTAATGTGTTATTGATTTATGCTTGCACTGATAATTATCATATTTGATATTAAAGGTTGATTAATGTTGAATAAATTTGATTTTGGTAACAACTGATTCACCCCCCCTCTTAGTTGTTTATGCTTGTTTTTCCAACACTCCCCAACATAGAATCCATCATGATCTTCCATAGGAAACCATCATCAATCTTTTACAATGATTGATCTTGAAATAAAAGTGACCTTGAAGACTTGCAAAAAAACTATAAAATTTGTTTACTTCTCCGTCTTGAATACAAATACTTGAATCTCTTTCTTAATAAATTTCTTTTATTGTTCTTCCTACATGAAAAAATGAATGTGGGACTTAGCTTTTATAGGAATCTTATCTAATTTACCATTTATTAGATCCCAAATGCTAATATTTGTGAAATTTGAACTAAATTTTTTTATTTCTTGCTCAAACCCTTAAAATGTCCCCAAATGAGACTCATACACCCAAGGTAGCATATAGGTCCCATCTAGAGGGACTCATACACCCAAGGTGGTGTATGGGTCCCACCCTATATTTTCAAGGTAAGAGAACGTGAAGAGGTTGAATGTATATTGAATTTGTCAACATTTTCATTTAAATAAGCCTTTGGATTTATAATAAAGGGTCATAGGGGCCTATTAATGAAGATTTAAATGGCCTGAATGCAAGGGTACTAAAATAGGTTCAAACTAAGTGTAAAATTTTACTATCTCTAGGAATGGAGTACAATTTCCAACAATAGATTTAGACCCCACTTTAGCACCCATATGACACTACATGCATACGCAAGCTAAAGTACTTCAAAAATTAAAATTTATCTCATAAAAATATAGTCATATGGATTTGTTGACAATCAAGGGAGAATGAATCCCCCATTGTAGTTTACAAAACCACGATGTTAGCAATCACATCCTACAAAACCAATTTGTTAGTTGTTACAAAATCATCTTATCTAACTTCTTCAAGAAATCAAATTCAAGGGTAGATGTATGGCCCCCTTGATTCCACTTGCTTAATGGAGGTGGAATCAAGGTAGTACTCTAACCACATTGAATTGCATAATTCATATCATAGGGTATTTCCAAGTAGCATACAACATAGTGATATATATTTGATGAGACCTAGAGTGGAATTAAAAATCCAACACAATAAATGCTACTGAAAATAGAGTTCTCCAACCCCCAATATTCTAATTTAAAATAAAAAAGTGATTTTAACTTTAACATGTAAATAACCTAATTGAGTATATAAAAATAAAAATGTTAGGTATTTTGTAATCATTTTGTCTTTTACCTTTTTGCAGTTTTACTTTGGTGGACAGTGATTGACGATGCTAAGCATATGACCTTACATGTCTATAAGACTCGAGATCCAATGTGAGGAGGTGGCGTGGGGAAAGATACAACATACGGTGTGTTGGTTCCCAAAATTTCAAATAACAAACCCTAAGAGTATGCCAAATTCTATGATCAAGTTTAGCAATGTTTTGGCAAATGAATAAAATCAACCAAGATGATTGGAATTCCCTACTCCTTAGGCTCTGCTAGACCTAGGTAGGTACACCTTGATCACCAAAAAATATAAAACTCTTACAAAATAAAATGTTGATAATGAAGTAGATTATAACTTTCACACAAATGTAGAAGGTTTTTTTTATTACAATCTCTTTAGCTAGTTGATTCACTCATAATCTATTTTGTACTGGCTGATAGAGATTTTTAAAATGGTTACAACTCTTGTCCAGTTCTATGTCTTGTTTGGATATTATCCTTGTGATTGAGGGGTTGAATGTTAGGATTTAGGGGTTTATTACCCTCGTTTCAAATCTTCATACCTTTTGAACCCTCTAGTTATGTTTTCATATTGACCTATTACTCTAGGTTGCTAATCGCTTAAGTCATAAATGGAGCCTTTTATGTCATGTATTTACCAGCCCCTTTATTTATCTTGTCAGTCTTTTCCATGTTGGGAATTAATATTAATCTTTTACTAATGTCGGGTTGGTAATTTTTTGAGTTTTAGACTTACATCTAAAAAATTTATGCCTTAAGGGTTCCCAACCATTAGCCTAGGTCAGCCCCCTTTTATAAATAACATTTTGGCTTGTGCAGTTTTATGGACCATCAGATTGATGGGCTTTGATACTGACTATTTCCCACAAGCCTCATAGGAGTTTTCAATGAAATCCCTAAAGTGTGGCGAGGTGTGCGAGATGTCACCACTTTTAATGTACGGTAATGGGGCCTGGTCCAAATTTTCTAGTTGTGTTAATAAAGGATTTCAAATGGATAGTTGTCTTGTGAGAATGAGGATTAATTGTGGTCGTTCCTCACCAACCAAGCATGATTAAAATAATTGTTTATAATTTTTATGAGGTGTGCAGATGGATGACATGTGGCCTCACTTGGCGGCACAAAGTGGTTTGCTATGGCTTGAAGGTGATGTGCTTGTTGTCTGGCTAGGAGGTATGTCATTGGCTGATAGGCCTGCCATGTGATGACATGGGATTTTCAAAGATGTTTGACTCAATCTAAGTTGTTCAATATGCCAAGTCTTTGATTCATCAACAACCTAAATTCAAAGCTTTGAACCAGCCATGTGATGGCTATTTGAGCTCTGTAAATGACATATATTAATGGTGTAGGATTTTTAATGGATATCATCTTCATTTCCATGTGTGCGAGTGGTTATCTCCTAGAAATCATGATGGATTGTACATTTTTTTCTATGAACTTGGAAATAATAGTGATGAAATTGATGTCAGTCACTGATCACTCAATCGCTCATACTGCAATTGGAGCATTGATGGTTCTCCATCAATTTTCTTGATAAATACTTGCAAATTGTTCATTTGGATCATAGCAATTTAAATTTTGGATTATTTTGTGCTTCTATATTAAGTGGTTTGGCAAGGTCTCTAGATTCATTTGAGAAATGAGAAAGAAAATTGGTTCTAGCTCACTTTTGCATAGGTCTATGAGAATAAGTACACGAAAGTCTCAGGAGGAGACAAAGAAACATGAATAGAGAACTCTTAGCATTCATGAATCCAAAGAAGAAGATACAAGGCCCCTCCTGGGTCTTACTAGAGGCAACTCTCAGCTTAAGGATAAATTTGTAGATGCAGAGGTGATGGGATGTGAGTGGGAGACATGGTCTTTGTAGCTTGGTGAGGGATTAATGGCTGAGCTAAAGTTCGGTCAGGGTTCTCTGGGGTAGCAATAATAACCCATTGAGATCATTGGTAACTCTGGTAGCAATAATTTTGAGACTGACTCAGAGTATCGTACTTACCTCATTATTTTGAATGAGCTGGTTGGTGTTGATGAAGAGGTCCTTGCGGTGTCTCCTATTGTTGTGGTGGCACCATGTGTTGGTTTTGTTCCTGGTGTTAAGAGGGAGGTAGACAAGGATAAGGTGGTGTTTTCTCCTCTCACTAAGGCTAAAACATGAAGTGGTCATTTGTACCATGGCCATGGTGCTAGTTTTGGGTCCGTTTGTCGATGTGGTTGCTAGTTTCTCTTATTTGTTTTGGTGTTGAT
Organism: Sequoiadendron giganteum; assembly: GCA_007115665.2. Lineage (NCBI taxonomy): Eukaryota > Viridiplantae > Streptophyta > Pinopsida > Cupressales > Cupressaceae > Sequoiadendron > Sequoiadendron giganteum. The sequence goes on from CM021101.1 coordinate 213,415,144, forward strand.
GTTTTGTCTTTTTGGGTGTGATGTGGACAAAGGCGACGAGGCATTGATGGTATTTTTCTATGGTTTGGTGGTATCGACTATTTACAAGGTTTGTAATCATTTTGATTCCCTTGTTTTCTGAATGATTGCATCCAATTGTGGGGAATTGTGAAATGTACATGAAATTTCATCTTTTGAAATGAAATTTTGTTGAAATATAATGGCAATGAGCCCAAAGCTTGTCACTCTCCTATTCTATAAAGGATATTTCGAGACTCGTTGTTATGGTCTAATTTTTGAATCCCGAAGGTCTAGATGATATATACTGAATGCATATAATGCAGAACTTGGGATGACTTAGCTAGTCTATTGTTGTGGGTAGGGTATGTAAATGAGGTAGTCGTAATAGATGTTATGAAATTATTGTTATCAAAATAAATCTATAAATTTAAGGAAATTTATCTCCTATGTATGCTATAACAGGTTATAAATGAAATTATCAATGGTTATTTCATTTATCTTCAATGGTATATTTGAACATATGTTTATTTTTCTTGCTTTAACTTAATGAGTTAATCAAATGCTTGAAAAAGTATTGTAAATATGTAATAATGTACTAAGGATCTGATAAGGAGTTTTGTTTAGAGTACTATGAAGTCTTATGGTATAAGGCATTGTGAGATTCATTCACTGATATCAGGGTTAAATCTTATGTGACTCCTGCCCAATTTGATGAGGCACTGGATAATTCATTTAGGCTTCTTTTAAATAACTAAAATCAAGAAGCACCTACATATGGATTCAAGGTCAAAAAATTATAAAATTTAAACTCAATTAATTCTGAGATGCAAATCTCACATAATACCTATATTCCTAGCATTAGGTGGTTATTTGTTGAATGGTCTGCCAAGCCTCTGGTGAATAGTATCTTTTTGCATTTGGTAGGAATTAATCTGTGTGTGAATTTTTCTTGAGGCAAGAAATATTATATGAACACAAATAGGAGCACCCTCCTTGGTCTCACATAGCCTAAAGAGTAGGGATAAATCCTTGAGAAGCTTTATCTATTAGTTGGCCACTAGCTTTTGAGATCCTTGAACATAGAGATTGACTATCTCTTAGAGAATTTCAAAGCTTAGCTAGAAAATTAAAAAACCAACATTGGCATGAAAGTTTTAAATAGAAAAATAACCTCTACTCCTACTCCCAATGCTGAAACTAAAATGTATAAATGAGGTTTTATGAAAAGTTTTTTTATAATAAATATGATCAGTGCCTTCTTATATTGGGAAATTGAGTCAAGATGTGAGTGATGTGTGTCTTCTTTGTAGCTTAACTCAAATTTTTGTAACTTTCAAAATGTTTATACCTCGTATAAACATGCAAGGTCGTTAGTTACTAGGCTCTTCTTATAAATCCCAATGATATCTCCCTAGGTTAATATGATTATTTAAAATGATTTTAATTATTTCTTGATGAATCCAATTAAGATGATTTATTTAAAAGGATTTTAATTCTTGGAAAAAACAATTAAAATGAATCACTTAAAAGGATTTTAATTCTTGTTTATAGAAACCAATTAATATAAATCACACAGAGGTAGAAAATGTGTCTTGATAAATCAAATATACCCTTAGTATAGTGTTTTATAAAACAAGGAAATACCACTCTAGAGACAACAATATAACATTCATCAATTAATATCAACAAATAATTGAACACCAAAATTTCATCCACTAGACTATAACTTCTTCTCTATTAAATTGCTTCAAAATATTTTACAATTCATACTAGAAGTCTTTTATTCAAAATTATTTTTTGTTATATCCTCTTCTTGCCCCTATCCAATTATCTACTTGTCTCTCTAACTATATTTTTCACTTCGGTCTTGGTTTCCTTCTTATACAAAATAAAGGAAGCATAGCAAATACAGACCATTACAAAGGGACACATCCATTTTTTAATACTAAATTACATTTTAAAACATAAAAAGTTTTAGAAAACATAAAAAAGATTGATGACTGCATATCTTTGTCTTCGATTAGGCTATTTTTCTCTATGTTTCTCGTGCACTGAATAAGTTCAACTTGGAAAGGTGCTCAATGTATCTTTCATTATCATGTGTATCAACATTAGTGTGTATCAATTTTGTTGGCCACTCAAGGGTAGGCAACTGAGAGTGGAGGGTTGATGTAATGCCCCACCAAGTAACCTTAAAAGAAGTTGCAAATAACGTCTTAAGCGAACTAATTTTTTTTTATAAAGTGCATTTAACATACACCTTCACTTACTAATTAACAACAACCTCTAAAGCTACAAGGTTAGGATTACTAAAAACCACACATACATATTACATATAACCATAACATTATAACCTTTATGAAATAAACATTATACATCATGAGAATACCACATAACATAATAAGATGAACATCTAAGGTACAATCTCATAAACATTAACTTAAGCCAATAGTTACATCACTCATTCCTAGAATGAGGCAATAGTACATAAGGTTACAATTACAGAATTCCACCTCATAAACATAAGAGGGATAAAATAACTTATACAAACTGAAATATTACAAAGCAAGAATAACACAAGAACTCGAGCCATCCATCTGGATGTCTCACCACCAAGTACTGAAGATAGATGGGGACCCAACGGTTTTGGTGCATGTTCCACCCAACCAAGTGGTACCTGAAGGCCCACCCCCCATGCTAGGAGATAGTAACAAAGTAACATGGACAAAGAACTACTACCTCTAACCAAAGGCAAACTCATACTGACTCAAACTGACATAACCAAATAAATGCCATCAATAAGTACAATATCAGTACAACTCAAATACAACATTCACATCACTGACATAGGTCACATTGCTTCCAGACATAAAGTAGATCAAGTATCTTCACAGAGCCATACATATAAAACAATTAACAACAGTTGTCCTAGATAGAGTGTCATCGCAAGGTTTGTCATGAGATCTCCTCTGGGCATTCTTCATAGGCTCCAACATAAGTAATCTTGGTGGCCTCAACCGAATCCTGGCCCTCATGCTCACTCATGCGGAATCAACTATCTCTCGTACAGACAATATAGTTGATCTTGCCATTCCAAGCCTTCCCACTCATCCCAAGTCTAAACAAGCCCTTGTGTCTATGAGTGAGGTAAACTTATCTTGATTAGTGAGAAGTTAGTCCTAATCTTCTAAGTACATTACTTTAATTATCACTTGTTTAAATCACTCCTGAAGGTTATCCAGTTTACCTCTTTGAGCTCTGGTGCCTAACAGAATCCACTCTTCTATTCGACAACACACACCCAAACAATCCACCAAGAGAACCACTAGTGCATACCAAGTAGGCATCATAATCCACTCCAACACAAGGAGGATACAAATAATAGAACTCACTCCAAACATCTTGGAGGTAGCAAACACATTGTCCACTCCTTTCACAAGAGGCAACAAGATGAAACCACATAACAAGGTCACTCCATACAAAGAGACACGGATCCCATAATCCGCTCCTAAACCAAGGAGGTGCAAATATCCCCGTTCGTGAAAACCGGGTAAAATTGAAAAGATGCCATGCACTACCCAAGGAAAAACAACTGGATGGTATAAAGATTCAACAACCCTTATCCTCTAAGTTCTTCTAGAAGACTTATAATTTAGGACTAACACTAATTCCCAAAACCAACAATGCAACTTGACGACATAGCAACAAAAACATTCAACTCCTTAATCAAATCTAATATTTGGATTTCTTAAATCCATACTTATTCAATAGGTAGTGTTGACATAATCAAAGACATGATAACTAGATCATCTAAAATAATTATAACCCCTATTTCTCTTTTTATTATTGAAAATCTAAAACAATTAAACTTACTTCCCTTTACCGAATACAGAGAATTAGATCCTTTAAGATAATCATGAGGAAGATACTACTTTTGGATATATTAAATCCATATCTCTTTCATAATCCAATCACAATGATTCAATTAATAAATAACATAATTGATTGCCTCATCAATAAAACAACTTCTTAATTTACTTTTAAATCAACACAAATCCATGCAAGTAAACTCTTTCCATTTCCTAACCAAGTCTTACATTTCATTCAATTTCCTATTTAGAACATGCAATCACTTTAATATAATAAAATATAGTTTCTCTATCCACTTACCCATATACACTAATCAATACATTTTAAATCTCTATTCAATAATATATTGTATACATCTTATTAAAATAAAATACGATAATAAATTTTACACTTAATATATATATATGCTCCATATTATATAGACACCAAATATATATATTAACAAATTTAATTATATATATTCTTTAATATTCCAATCACCACGATTAATTTTCTCTATGGAAATAAAACATAATAACTATTTCTCTTTTTCAATATAGTTAGTTCCTAAATTTACTTCTAATGCAACCTAACACTATTGCAAACAATCTTTTCAATTTTCTATCCGCAGTCTGTCTCTTCAACTATCCATTTAAAAACATGCAATTTCATCAATATATAAAAATATCTTTTGGCTTATCTATTTGACCATGCATTCATATTGTTTCAATTAAATCTCATTAATTAAAACAAACATTTAAATATAAATATTTCTATAATTCTTCAATATATTTAAATATCTTTTTCCTTGTCAATTTTGACCATACATTCAAAACTTATCTTTTAAATTCTCCATGCAAAGCTAAATTACACACACTTAAATAAAACAAGGTAAATACTGATTAAAAATACTCATGGTTATATATACACATCTCAATATATTTTTTTCAATCATATTAACAAAATAAATATTTTCTTTTAAATCAAGTAATTACTTCTATTAAAAAATATCTTTCTCTATACATTTTCCCATACATACTAATGATTTCTTTTAGAACACTAATAATACCCAATTTGCAAACAACAGAATAAAATAAGATAAAATATTATTTATTCTCTCAAATGGATATATAACTTCAATATATATATACTAAATATAAATTAATATATTTAAATATATCTAATCATTAACATATCTTCTATTCTTTACAGAATATCAAATTGTTTAATTCAAAATAAAATATCCCTTATCATCAATTTTTCAAAATATATATATTTTTCCGATTAAATCAAATTAATAATTGAACCTTTTACACATGAATTTAAACTCCACAATTAAATTTTAAATTATGTCTTCTTAAAATCAAATATTTAACTCCTTCAATTAAACTTTAACATGCCATTTTAAAATAAACAATAATTTCTCCATATGTTTATAATTTTAATTCCACTAATCTAATATACAAATTTTATTTAAAATAATATAAATAAATATAATACTTTAATATTATAATAACAATATATAAAATATTAATATTTATAAATATCAATTTATTATTATTTTATTTTCAGAGCAGCCATGGGAAAATAACTTAATAGCAGTCTCATGTTTCAAGCATAACTCAAAAATTACGATCTGAGTATTTGCGATTTTTTGACAGGGATAAGAAAATTTCAAAATTCAAAAACCCTTTAAATTTCATGACAGCCCAGTTTGTGTAAGTGGAGTTACAGGCGATGCAACCAGACCATTTATTCATGAAAAATATAGCTATCCTGCAGATTTTAAAATCCGATTTTTAATAATAAATAGAGAGTTTCATTTTCTAAAAACATTCTAAATGCATTGTTCAATCTCTATATTTTATTTCAATAACAACATAATCGGTTTCCCCAAATAATTTAAATTCAACTGAGGTTTTCACAATTTTCACAAGCAAAAGCTATAAATTTATTTAATTATTTTCTTCTAATATCAAATTTATTTTCTAAAATAGATTTAACAAACAAATCTTTAATCACTACTATTTTAAAAAAAACAATCAAGAACAATAAAACGCAAAGAGGAAAACCTGGTATAAGAAGCTACAGGAAGAGATGAATTTCTGATGCAAGCCTCCTCCAAAGATTTCCTGAATTTTCTTCAATCCTCCAATGAATCCAATCCAAAACCCAACAAATGCAAACAATCTTTCCTTCAATCAATTCTACAATCAAACTTTCTTCAAACCCTTCTTGTGCAATTTTCCAAAAAAATTTCTCTGTTGTAAAATTGTATTTTTCTCTAAATCTCTTTCTACTGCCCTAAAATTAAAACATGTATTCTTTATAAATAAAAAATACCTAATACAACCCTAATTCACATTACATGTAAATTAGATATTTCAATTTCAATTTCAATTTTTACAACCCTAATTCACATTACATGCAAATTAGATATTAATTTCAATTTCAAATAATAAATTAATTTTCAAAGTTGCAACTAATTTCTCAAATAAAAATTTAATTACAATTTCTAATTTAATTCCCATACGTTGAAATTAAATTCCAAAATTAATTTTAATTCTTTTATTTCCTTTCATTCTCTTACATCGCATTTAATTAATTAATTTAATTATTTAATAACTAAATTCAACCCCCATGGATTAAATTTAATTAATTAAATAAATTAAATATAATTAATTAATTTAAATATAAACTTTTATCCATATTGCATTATTTAAATTAAATAACCATCAACATGATTTAAATGCAATTATTCTAAATATCTATTTCCAAATCAATAATTCTTCATAATTAAATAACATTAAAACAAGATAGACAATGGCTCGACACACACGACTGATGACACACTAAGGCTAGGGTGTAAACTTGACACATGTTACCTAGCTACTATCTCCCATTCAACTTAACCGTTGGATCGACACACTCAAACCTGTGAAACCAGGTGGAGTCAATGTCATGTACCTGCAATCCTGAAAATAAGTAAACAACATCATACAATATATCCAGCATATAATACACACCGTGAAGAAGAAATTACGGATTCGTAGGGTGCTCGCAAGCGAGTGATGCGAAACCGTCCTCTTCACCAATACACTCATCGAAACTGACACTTCCATCATAATCCAGTAATCTCATAATAACATCTCATATTAGTTTTACAACATCATTAATCCATAGTGCATGTGAAATAATAATTAGATAACCACATCCCACAATAATAGTTGTCGCTCAATAGTAACGATCAAAACATCATAACAATATTTATCCAGTATCAAAGTAACTGCAACCAAACATCGCATAAAGCAAACCGAACAAGAAGCAAAACGGAGGGGTATTATAGTTGAATTAGCTGTCACAAAAATTATACTTATTAAATTTATTCTTAAATCTGATAAATAAACATGAAAGCATAAACCATCATCATTGTAGACATGGAAAAAGTACAAATTCATTTTGACACACCTGATCCCGATTTACTAACAACATTTCCTCCTAAATCACATTCTCAGCATTTCATTACATTCTATCCCTTAACTTGATAAATCATTATTTATTGGATTAAGTCTTCTCCTTTCAACGATTAAATTAATGAATTTAATTTAATCAACCTTACATATCTATTTAATTAACTAAATCATTTTATTTAATTAAATTCTCTAAATTCCTATTAAATTAAATAAATTAAACTTTATTTGATTTAATCTAACATATTCCTCCTTGATTAAATAAATCAAATCATTTATTTAATAAATCATTTTTGGACTTAAATAAATTCATAAATCTAAGTCTAAATTGTCGCATCACCTAATTCTTCATTAAATTAATCAAAATCATGATTAAGTTAATCTCTTTCATTAAAATCTTCTAGAGAATGCAAGTTGCAGAATAAATCAATTTATTTGATTTAATAAATTCTCTATTTTCCCTCACAAGGCATCAAAAGGGAATATTCCTCTTTTGAATTCAAAAAGGCCAAGTGGACTTGGTCCTTCCAACAAAGCATTTAAAGCCTCTTACATGTCCTTGACCTTGAGCCAAGTGACATTAACTTCATTCCTTTTCCCTCTTCAACATGTCATTTCTCAAATTTGAAATGCCACCTAATTGCATTTATTGGCACATTGGCCAAAACTTGCACATTGCTCATCCAATCACATTTGGACAAGTGGCACAATGCCATTGGACTATCTTTTGTCCCACATTGCTTATTTCCACTATCTCTTCCAAGATTTGAATCTATAAATTGGAGACCCTTCTCTTCAATCTTCATCCACAATTCACATGCAAAGTTACTCTTTTCAATTGAGAACTAATTTTGCTCATTTCTTCCAATCATCCATCATTTTTCATATTTTGCACCAAGATTATGCTCAAATCTCTTTGGAGATTTGACCATTTCATCATCAACTCACATTGCAATATAGGAATTGGGAAAGGGCTAATCACAACACATCATTGGCACCAATTCCCCCATAAGATCATCAACTTATTGGCTTAATTAGGATTTAGTTTAAGTTTCTTGCTTTATGTTTTTCATTTTCCTAATTTTAGCTTAAATAGGTGAATTTCATGGGGAATCCTTCAAATCTATGCATGAATTTTGATCTAACACTAACAATGTTTGTCCTCATGGTGCATTTGCAGGTTTAGGGGTTCACATTTTGGCACTTGAAGGAGGGAAATCTCAAAATTTATTACGTTTTCCTCAAATTTCTGTCATTTTTTTCACGTTTTTTGTTCACATACAAGAAACTACACCACAGATCAGGCACGCGGCGCTGTATTGCATCGTAGACTCATATGCGGCATTGTATTGCACTGCACCTCCAGAAGCCCGCAACACCATATAGCACCGCAACTACATCATGCGTTTAAAATTTGAAAATTTGTTGAACACCGTCGCTTCCAAACTCCACCGCGTGTAAGACTCCGCTGCACCTGTGGTCTCTGTTTCTATAGAGCACCGCATACAGTCAACCATGTGGCACTGTATAGTACCGCTTGTGTTTTTAAGTAGCACCGCACCCACTAAACAGAACTGCACTTGCTAAACTCCACCGCGGGAAATAGTCTGTTTTTGAATTTGAACACGTTTTTAACTTTTTTAGCATTAACTTGGTTTGTTGTGTTATTGCTCTCTATTTTTCTATCATTTTGCAGGTTGGAGAAGAGGAAAAGCAAAGAGAAAAGTCCATCATGATATCACGTTCACAAAACTAAAGTGTTTTTAAACACTTAAGTGTTCTTCAACACTCTTCAAGAAAGTTCGTTAAAAATCTTTGACCTTAGGAAACTAATTTTACTTTGGGCTTTAAAAAGAACAATCAAAATTTATTTTTATGATATCATGTTATTTTGTGTAAAGTGTTTTTAAACACTTAAGTGTTCTTCAACACTCTTCAAGAAAGTTTGTTAAAAATCTTTGACCTTAGGAAACTAATTTTACTTTGGGCTTTAAAAAGAACAATCAAATTTTGTTTTTCTAAAGTTGCCAAGGGGCTAAAAAGAACTTTAGGTAAATACACTAGATTTGGTTTAAAAGGTAACAATTGAACAAGGCAAACTCACACTTCATTTTGGTGCTTAAAAAGAAGTCATTATTGCTTTGCAGTTTAAAATGAACCATTGTTTTTCATGCTTTGCAATCTTTTTTACAAGTTAATATTATCTAAAGTGTGTATGCGCTTCTCTCGCGCTTCATTGCAATCTTGAGAATCAAAAATATTTTGGTAATATTAACTTGTTAAAAATATTGCCTCCACATTTCAATTTGGGCACTTAAAAATGAACAAAACATGCGAGTGTGAATAGACTTATTGCGAGTGTTCTCCTTTTATTTTTAAACAAAGGTTGATCAAACTACGAATAATGTTTGTTCACTATTGTTTATCTTAGAGGGTCTTCCTTGTGGGAAAAAGTACTCACCCAAGGGAACGACCCAACGGGGAACACGCTAAAGCCAAGCAACTTCCAACCGATATATAAGTGTGGATATTGGAACAAAGGCCAATATCACGAGGATTATTCTGACGAGATGGATAGCAATGGACTCTCGTCGTTGTTGGATAATCCCCCACAATTGGAATACCTGAATTAGAACCCCTTGTTTAGAAAAAGGACAAAACCTTGTATATCTTGTTGGGGCAAAAGGTCATGTCCTTTGAAGCCGCCCCATGTTATACATGCGGTCTTGTTGTGGAAATGGAAAGTATGCCATGGGAGATTCATGGGTACTAATGCTTGGCTGACCTGAATAAGTGAGTGTCGTGGAGAGGAGCCAGTGTTGTCAACCATTTAGCCATTCGCACAAGATTTGTTCAGCTGGAAATATCCAAGTGGGAACCCAACAAGATATTGCCTCATCAACCTAGGAGTGTAAAAGTACTTGAAAGAAATACATTGCTTGATCTTGAAAACATTTGAAAAGCAAAACATCCACAAAGAGCCTCAAATTTCAAACCCTTTTAAAGAGACAAATACCTTTTGACGAATTTGAACACTCTTGCTTTCCCTAGGGATTTGATCCTTAGAGGTTTCTAAGTGTTTAGATTCTATCGTCATTTTTCTTCAATAGGTTAAACATAGGGAACTCTTGCCCCATTTTCCTCAATTTCCACATAATGGACCTTTTGGGATAAGAAAGAAAGTGGGGCACTAGACATATAGTTTGAAACCTAAGCGAGCAAGTGTCTTGGTTAAAAAGAATTTCATTAAACCAAGATAAAGAGACAAATTGAACTTCATGTGTGTTGTTTCCAATGATTTCCCGCAAGATCAAAATCCCAAAACCAAAGTTCAAGAAAGTTAGTCTAAAAATCCATGAACAACACCTTGAGATGCTCCTTGAAGTAAGGGAAAGACTTGTATACAACTTTTACAAAAAGGCCTCAAGAAATAATCCCACATTATATGCCTTTTATTGTCAACAAAATCTCAAAATTTTTGAAAGGTTTGCTTTTCTCCCATAAGAAGTCTAGCATGTTCTTCAATACCGAGGTATTGTAGAGAGAGTCGTGTCTAAGATAAGGTTCAAGATCAAAGTTGTCATTTTCATTCATTCCTCCATCAACCAAGTCTCATTTCATCATCAAACCTTTTTGTGAACTCTAGAATCAATCATCACGCTAAACTTAGAGGGCTAAATCAACATCACCATATCTTGGCTTAACACACCTAGCCAAAATAGTCTCACCTTTGGACAAACTTTTCTTTGGGATAACGCAACCTCCCAAAGTTTATTAGTTCACATTTACATTGGCTTAACACACCTAACCAATTCACCCATTTGTGCAAGTTCCCCTAGGATAATACAACTTCTTAGGGAATACAACTTCACAAACAATCCTATTTGACTTAACGCATCTAGTCAAATTATCACAATCAATCAATTCAAAAGCCCTTACAAGTTTAGCATACACCTTCAAAAGTTCCTCAAAAAAAATTTTACTCACACATCCCATCCATTTAACCCATCACCACTACCACCATCTTTGATCTTTTAGCTTCCCTAGTTCTTCTCTTTTGGGCCTAAAAGGTTAGGATCAAACAAATCCCTATTTTTTTATGGTCCAAACAAGATCTCAATACAAGAAGAACATGGAGAATTTCATGGAAATACCAACTTCTATGGAAATGAGTCAGTCAAACCCTGAAGTAAACCTAGTGGGATCAAGCAATCCCCCAAGCAACTCTCCCTTATCATCACAAATGAGGACATGGGGATGATACAAACCGAAATCATGGAGGTGGTTCAAAATCCAGAGAACCACAAAATTGTCACAGCTATGTTCAAATACCTAAAAATGATAGCAAGAGGAGGGGTCCTGCCCCCTCCTGACCTGGACACAAGCACTAGTACAGATGTGCCCATTCCAAGTACATTCCCAATATCAAATTTCAATCAAGAAGTACTTTGAACCACATCATCCTTGTCGAACGTGAACAAGGGGAGTGTCATGTTCCAAGAATTACAGAGGCATCACCTTGTGGCTAACAAAGAAGCAATCATCACCACGACGCCGGTTACATCTATTCCAGAAAATCAATCCCACCCATACATCCCACTCACCTTCCATAACCACGTGGGCTCATCTTCATTTCGTGCAACACCAGCTTGCCAAACAAACGTAGAAACTCCTCTACCGCTTGAAGAGGGAAACTTGTTTGAGACAACTGACATTGTAAATCCTTTTTTTCAAGGTAACCTTCCACCTCTTCCCCCATTTCCATTTACCACCACTTCACCTCTTGGATTGGGTTTTCCTCCCCTCAACATCAATGGGTTCTCAGAGCCAAGCAATCTAAGCATCACGCCCAATTCCCTCTTCTCACCCATATCATCACAACAACAAGTGGCAACCATTCAAGCCACCACCATAATTGGTCCCCAAATATCCCAGAGCATGCCATCTCAAGGACCAATCATCTCAACCACCCCTCCAGCAACCCAAATCCCAATCACCGCCACCATTCCCCCACTTGTCACAATGGTTGGCATGATTCTTGTTCCACCACCAATTCCACCAAAAGCCAATACAACAAACTCATTCATCACACTAATCGAAACCCTTCAAAAGGCCAACCAATAGAGAGTACTTCAGCAAAAGCAGCAAGCTCAAGCCTAAGCGCAAGCTTTAGCATAAGCCCAAGCTCAAGCACAAGCTCAAGCCCAAGCGCAAGCTCAAGCACAAGCTCAAGCCCAAGCACAAGCTCAAGCCCAAGCACGAGCTCTAGCACAAGCCCAAGCCCAAGTGAAAATGCAAGCACAAGCACAAAAATAGTACCAAGCGCGATTGCAAGCGATTCATCTACAAGCCTACCAACAAGCCCTACAAGACTTTCAAGTGCAGCAACAAGCTAAACAACAAACTTTTTTGGCACAATAGCAGCTCAACCAACAACAAGCATTGTTGGCACAACAACAGCTCAACCAACAACAAGCATTGTTGGCACAACAACAGCTAGACAAACAACAAGCGTTACTAGCTCAATAACAGATTGACCAACAGCAAGCTTCATGGGAACAACAGCAGATGGACCGACAACATGCGTTGTTGGAATAACAGCAACAAGATCAACAATAAGCGTTGTTGATGCAAATGCAGGCTTACCATCAAGCTTTGAATGCACAACCAAGCTTGCATCAAACACTGACTAGTACTCTCCCCACCCATCAAACACCTCCAACACCTCACCACTCATTCATCCCACCTCTCGATCCAAGCAAGGATGTCACAACACATATCAAATTGGTCTCATAGTAAGTGTTGGACCTACAAGCAGGAAAAACCACAAGGACACCAAGGAATTTGTGCCCTTATCCATTCGATAGAAGTCTCACCATAGTACCATTCCCAAAGGGATTTGTGATCCCCAAATTTGATAAGTACAATGGAATGGGCAACCCTAAAAACCACATCAGGGAATTTTAGGTGCACTGCATGGAGGTCGCATATGATGACACATACCTAATGCGGCTCTTTCCTCGAAGCTTGACTGGTCCAGCTATGGAATGGTTTTCTCACCTACCCATGGGCATTAAAACATTCAAGGAAATCGTGGAGGCTTTCCTTAAGAATTACGCTTTCAATATGGGTGTGGATGTTAGTTTGGAAGAACTATCTGCACTCAAATAAGGAAAAGGAGAGTTATTCACATCCTTCTTCCAAAGATGGTGATCCAAGGCCAATCAGAGCAAGTGGACCATAAAAGAAGAACAACAAGTTTGCACCATCATAGCCAATCTATATCAAAACTTGGCATTCTACCTAAAAATGCAGTGTATCACATCTTAAGATCAACTAATTCCAAAGGTGCTCAACATCGAAAGAGCCCTTACCACATGGGGAGGCTCACCAACATTCACTCCACCATAAGATAACCGCCCATCTAACAACTACAATGATAAGCCTCGAACATGGTCGAGGAATAAAAATATCATGAATGACGGCGTGGTCAACGCTAAGGTGGTCATTAGTGCCCCTAAGCAAAATACTCAAAACTATCATCAACCACAAAATCAAAATCATAATAATGTGTAGAATAATGTGGCAGTAGCACAGCCACAACCACTTTCCACCAATCAAATCAACAATTTTGGTAATCAAGGAGGACCACCTCCCCGCAACAAGTTTCCCCCCAAGAGGGAATTCACAGCTCTTGGTGAATCAATTGAGTCCATAATGAAAAAATTGGTCAAAGAGAACCTCATCAAAACCTCTAACTTCAAATAGTACATGGAACCCATGACCAAGCCACCATGGTACAATGAGAACCTCCTTTGTGACTTTCACAAAGTCAAAGGACACACCACTGCTAATTGCATGAGACTCAAAAACATCATCCAAGACCTCATTAAGGATAAAATCATCAACATCGAGCAGTCAACCGGAAACCAAGACCTGATAATATGCACGAATCCGATGTCAAATCATAATCAATGGAAGAATCAGGGAAATAACCAAGGAAATAATAAAGGAAAGCAAAAGTATGCTAGTGCTAATCTAGTGTACGAGGAGATAGTCGGATGCGTCGACGAAATGATCACTGTCATAAATATCAAGGGAGCCAACAATGACTGTGGAGTCACCACATGAGGCAGAAAGGTTAAAATTATTGGGGCACCTGCTAAGACCCCCATTTCCAATACAAAAGCCATCCCCTATGATTATAATGTCATAGACCAGCTGAAAAGAACACCTGCCCAAATCTCCATCATGGAACTACTAAAAATCTTCGCTGCTCATAGAAAGATCCTTGATGAAGCACTAGCTGCGTCTACCATTGTTGTCACCCTGGACACAGAGCAATTTTAGGCTATGGTGGGTAACATCGTTACCCCAAATCTCATCACATTTTCAGATCAAGACTTCCCTCCGCAGCCATCTCATAATCGTGCACTCCACCTCCAATTCCTAATCCACAAAAATAAAGTCAAAAGAGTCCTAGTAGATGGAGGCACAGGCCTTAATATTTGTTCTCTGAAACTCATAAAGAAATTGGGATTCACTAAGGATTCCATCAATAAGGACAAAAGCGTCACCATAAGGGCGTATGATGACCAAGAAAGAGTGTCTCAAGGCACTATCAAGATCCCCATTCAAGTGGGGCCGGCGACTATGGAAACCACCTGTTAGGTCCTTGACCTTGACTTACCATACAACATCCTCCTAGGATGCCCATGGATACATGGAATGAAGGCGGTGGCCTCGACTTACCACCAATACATCAAGTTCTCACATTAGAATGAGGAGGTCACTATATATGGGGATCCTAAACCCTTTGCCTATTGCAAAAACTTGGAAGCCAAGTTTTACAAAATCCCCCAAGTCCCGAAAAATGATGAAGGACCATCTACTTTATACATAGACCCAGCCAATCTCGCCTCCACTTCTGCGAGAGAGACACCCGCCATCCCAAATATATCTAAAATTAAAAGCATGATCGAAGACAATGGATGCGATGAGTATAGAATGAAGAGAAATGCATTTTTTGTAGGAGAATTACCGCAATCTCCTAGGTCGCATGGGCAACCCCAGCCCATCCAAACACCTGTCCAAACCATTAGAGCAGAACCCTCTAGATTCCACCATTGGGGAGATCTTAGTAGGGAAAATGTGCATGAAGAGGACATCACAAACACACTTTACCAAGATGAAGGACCCACTCCCACCTTAGCCATGGAGGAAACTAACAGAGGGTTACAAATGATGTTTGGTATGGGCTATAACAAGAATGAGAGCTTAGGAAAAAATAGTGATGGATGGTTAGAGCCCATCATTGTAGAAAGAAGAATGTGGAATATTGGCCTTGGGTATACTCCTCCGAGTATAACCGTACATGGCAGAGGTACTCCTAGAAGAGCAGTCAGGTCCTCTCCTCAAGTAACAACAACCATTCCTAGACCACCCGTTTGCCTAGGTATTCCACTCGATAATTACACCTTTGATGTCACAGATCTCCCTAGTAGTGACGAGGATGATACAATAGTAGGTCTCCCTAGGCTTTTCAAAGATTCCACCTTGTTAATGACAACTGCCTCCACAACTGAGTCAAACCAAACAACCCACTGAATCGCCTTAGTGCACCCCCAACTCATCAACCATGACCAACGAGGACCACCGATTCTAGACTCATTCGAAAATGATGAGGCTCTCTCAGAATTCATGGGACTAAGGAATACAATTCCATGTGGAGATCACAAGGCTAGATTCGACATCACGCTGGAGACACAAGCATACTATGGGGAGATGATTGAGTCCTTCAGTCGCAAAAGAAAAATATCGAGAATAAGCTTGGAGTTATTGAGTGAAAACCACACTGTGGCAATCTCTAACCATAAAATAGTAAAAATAAAGGATGCATCCAATGGTGAAAAACTCCTTGAGGTGCCATAGGATGAAGGATTCAATCTCCCCCCTACTGCTCTACATCAAGAGAAATCAACAGTATTGGCAGAATAGTGCAACCCGGTCAACTTAGGAACAGAATCAGAACCACAAATTACCTTCTATGTAGAATCCCTCCTAGTAGAAGAACAGGAATTGCTGGCAGTATTCCTAAAAGAGAGAAAAGTGAATTTTGCATGGACCTATGCTGACATGCCAGGGCTGGATCCTGAAGTAGTGGTTCATCATTTGGCTGTTTATCCCGGAGCAAAACCATTCAGACAAAACCTAAGGAAGATGCACCCACAAATAGCCTTGCTCGTTAAAATTGAGCTACAAAAACTTCTAGATGTTGGCTTCATACGCCCAATCAACTATCCAGAATGGGTATCAAATCTTTTGCCTATCTCAAAACCAAAAGGGGGCATTCTCATCTGCATAGATTTCAGAGATCTCAACAAAGCATGTCCTAAGGATGATTTTCCAATGCCCAACATTAACATGATAGTGGACATGACGGCCGGACATGAGATGTCCCTAATGGACAATTTCTCGGGATATAATCAGATAATGATAGCAAAGGAGGATCAACATAAAATAGCCTTTACATGTCCTTGGGGCACTTACTGCTGGAATGTGATGCCGTTCAGGTTGAAGAATGTAGGAGCTACCTACCAAAGAGCCATGACATTGATCTTCCATGACATGATCCACAAGACAATCAAAGATTATGTGGATGACATATTGGCTAAATCAAAGAAAAGGAAGCATCACATAGCTACTCTAAGTTCAATCTTTGATAGACTAGAACAATATAAGGTCAGACTCAACCCAAAGAAGTGTGTCTTTGGGGTACAGTTGGGAAAGCTATTGGGATACATAGTTTCGATGAGAGGGATAGAGGTAGACCCTGCAAAGGTAAAAGAAATCCTTGAAATGGAAGCACCAAGAACATTAAAGCAACTAAGAGGATTGCAAAGTAGGCTCCAGTCTATCTGGAGATTCATAGCACAGCTAGCAAATAAACAGATCGCCTATTCACACCTACTCCACAAGGGAGTCGCTTTTAGGTGGGACGACAAATGCGAGAAAGCATTCAGTAAAATCAAAGAACACCTACTTACACCATCTGTGTTGATGCCACCAATTATCGAGAAGCCACTAATCCTATACATATCAGCAACAATAGTCGCCCTTGGTGCTCTCTTAGCCCAGCATGATGAAAAGGGAACCGAGTGGGCCATCTACTACATCAGTAGAACAATGGTAGGGCATGAGCTCAATTACACATCAATAGAAAAGGCTTGCTTAGCACTGGTATTTGCAGCTCAAAAATTTAGACACTACATGCTAGCACACCAAATCAAGTTGATCACCAAGATAGATCCTCTAAAATACCTATTGTCAAAAGCAATGCTCACATGTAGAATGGCTAAGTGGGTAATGATATTGTCTGGACATGATATCGAGTATGTAGAAAGAAAATCCATAAAAGGACAAGTTATTAGGGACCAGCTAGTAGAAGCTCCCCTCTACACAGACTACCCACTCATATCAAAATTCCCAAACAAGTCCCTCTTCAACCTTGGTACAGCCGACCATTGGAAATTATACTTCGATGGATCCCACACACAACATGGATCAGGAGCCAGTGTGTTCTTTATCACCCCACAAGGAGATTGCATACCAAGATCCTACAAGTTGGTGTTCCCATGCACTAACAATATTGCAGAATACGAGGCTTTGACCATAGGTCTGAAGATTGCAGCATAGTGGTGAATCATGGCATTAAAGGTCTATGGGGACTCACAACTTATCATCAACCAAGTCAACGGTGAATACCAAATGAAGGATGATAAGCTCGTACCATACAAAAAGGTGGTAGAAAGCCTCAAAGAATCATTCATTAACATCACTTTTGAGCAGATACCAAGGGCAAACAGCATAGCAGCAGATGCAATGGCAACCATTGGATCCTTACTAGATATTCCTCGCAACGTCTCAAAACATGAATTCCTGGTAGAGCAGCTTCTCGTACCCACCTTCGAGGTACCAGAGTCAGAATACGCATGTGAGCTCATTGGTCCCAGTGATCTTTGGTATTATGACATATACACATACTTGAGGTTAGGAATCCTCCCCACTGACATCACCCCAAACCTAAAACGAACCTTTGTCAAAAGGTCTTCATGATTCGTCATCCTAGGAGAGATCCTCTTCCATAGAAGTATCGATGGAACTTTGCTACGTTGTTTAAAACCTGAGGAGGCCTTGACTACTCTAACTAAGGTACATAATGGCACATGTGGTTCGCACTCGAGTGTTATGACCTTGGCTAAGAAGTTGTTGAGAACTAGGTACTACTAGTCGACAATGGAAAGAGAGGCACACAACTTTGTCAGAAGATGCTTGCAATGCCAACATCATGGAGACCTTATTCATGCACCAACTCAAGAACTGCATCTCATTGTTACACCTTGGCCCTTTTCACAGTGGCGGCTCGATCTCATCGGTAAAATCTCACCCACCTCATCCAATGGCCACAAGTTCATCATTACTACTATTGAATATTTCACGAAGTGGGTCGAAGCAATTCCCATGACCTACATCATAGGAAAACAAATATCCAAGTCCATCCTGAATTAGCTCATTTGCCGATATGGTGTTCCCCAATCCATTATCTCTGACAATGGGACACCCGTCAAAATTTAGGATGTTCATAATTTATGTGAAAAATTCAAGATCCAGCACCGCTTTTCCACTCCATACTATCCACAAGGTAATGGCCAAGCAAAAGCTACAAATAAAACCATTTTGAAAATCCTCAAGAAAATAGTCAATGACTCTGGTCGTGACTAGCATCTACAGCTAAATCCTGCCTTATGGGCCTACCGCACCAACATCCACATGCCAATAGGCGCCACCCCATTCTCCCTGGTCTACAGATCAGAAGCCATCCTCCCCATCGAGATCAAGCTCCCGTCACTGAGGGTATCACTACAAAACCTCATCACGGATGAGGATTATAAGGTTACAAGACTAAATGAGCTGGAATTACTAGATGAACGATGCATGAATGCCTTGAATCATCTACAGGTCTACCAGAATTGCCTGAAACGGAGCTACAACAAGAAGATCAGGCAACACACTTTCCAAGTCGGTGACCTTGTGCTGAAAGAGAACCAAAAGAATGTGCCAAACCCAAAAATAAAGGGAAAGTTTGAGCCTAACTGGCTAGGACCATTTGTCATCACTGCAAGTTACAAATTAGGGGCATATCAGTTGTCGACACCAGAAGGTGAGCCCCTGCAGGAGCCCGTGAATAGTTTGCATCTCAAAACATTTTATGCCTGACTCTTGCAAGGTATAGAACAGAAAATACAAAAACAATCAGAAAAAGTCTTGAAAAAATGGTCACCTTGATGAAAACCTGGCAAACAGGCGTCTTGGTGATAACAAAAAAAATCAAAAAAGAAAATAAAAAAAAAAGGATTGAAAATAGCAAAAAGAAAAATTCATCCTCTAGTGAAAACCACTTCGGTGGCGCTTTGGACAAGTACCTTGGTGAAAACCTGGCAAACAGGCACCAAGTATAAATAAAGCACTCCCCATCTACTAGGATCTGCATGACTCTTTCATTCCATCGCATCTCAATAAATCATCCATCCACCAATCCACTTGCATCCATACCATGGCCTAAGTTGATGTATGTATCATATTCCACCAAGGAACTACTTGGCATATTCCTAAGGTCAGTTTGTCCTACCTTTATCGAAGTAGTCTATCACACCACACTGGGGGCATGTTCCTATGTTGGCATCAGATCGGATTCATGTATATTCTAGAGATCTTCGTTCAAAAATCATCAAAAAATCCAAAACATCCAAATCATTTAAAAATCCAAAAAATAGGTCAAAATATCAAAAAAAATTCAAAAAGTTCATCATTGAGTTGTGTCAGTCTTTTCACCTAGGCGAACTATGTCATCTCTGAGCTTGAACATAGGCAAGGTTGATCCTTGATCATCCCTCGAGACAATTAGAGTCAGTCCTTTAGGCGTCCGTCGTATTGGCAATCCATTTTCCCATCTAGTCTGCATCTTAAGTTAGTCATTTAGAGCAATAAGATGGCAATCCAATTGTCCATCCTATCATCGTCAAGTCTGTTGTTAGTCAAACTACGTTGTCTCTGCATATATAACATAGGCAAAGCTCATCTATGGATTAGCTCCCGCGACCCCTAGGATAGGGTTTTCAGTTAGTCCATTTGTCATAAATCCTGAAAATACCAAAAACAGCCTCAAAACATCTGAAAACCAAAATGGTGCATCCATTTCATCTCGCTTTCACTCGTGATTGTCATCACTCATAATAAAGCATCGTCGCTTTCACCCTTTCGTGAGTCAATCAGAAGCAAGTTTAGCAGGTTCCAAAGTGAACACCTAATCGTCAAAGTCTTAAGCCTAAGTCAGTAAACAAGCAAGTTGGTCAACTCAGAGTATCAATAGCTTATCACCCAAATCAATCCCATCGAAACCCTAATCACAATATGTCCTAGGATGAAGCTTTCCTACAATGGGCATAAGCCTCAGGTACCCCATAGTAGTTAGTCTTGGCTAGCGGTATGAGGAACATTAGCTTGTTTGTTTACTTTGCCTTGGTCTTTTTTTGACTTATCTTATTTTGCACTCATTGCAAGGACCTCTTGATGATGCCTAAACAAAATAGGTTTAGAGAGAAAGGAATGGGCCAATGATCATTATCTTTTTATCTATTATGCTTGTGGGATACGCTTGTAAAATAACTTAGTTGTGCATATTTTGTTTTGTTTGTAGGAAGGATATTTTAGGTATTTGGTTGACCACACAGGAAAGCTTGCTTTTCTGTGTTTTGGTCTGGGATGTTTAGAATGTTTGAACTACATCCCAAATGAAATATGTGTGTTAAGTGTGAATAAGAATATTCCTATCTGATTATTGAGTCAAAGTCCATCACACTAGGTACAACGCCATCCTGGTTCTTAATACCTTGATGCATCGTACCCATGTGTGTTATCAAACATAACGCAATTGACCCTTTGAAAATCCTAATTCCTAGCAATGCAAATCACCATCATTATGACTAACTCATTAAAACTGACAATTCTTCTATCTTCTTTTCCACACTAACATGGTATCATAACAGTGATCAAAAGCATCACCCATGCATACACCATGCATCCACATAATCATTAGCATCAAAAACATAGGGCATCATATCATTATCTTAAGATACGGAGAATAAAATAAAGTTGTTATTCTAAAAAATCTTAAGCACAACATTACATCAGACATCATCATTATGCATACATCATCCATTTGCATATCATTACACCATCATACATTACATCCATAAAGCATGAAAAATATACAAAAAGAGATGCATCCATTACATACAACACATATGCATAAAAAAAAAAAACGGAAACATCTCATAGCATTATACATTTGCATAAGTATACATCTACATACCATACATGTACACCAAACATATCAGGGAAAACCATCTCATATATATCATCAAAAATCACTGTTATGATACAAAATTGGATCAGGTGTCCATCAAATACATAATACAATGAGGCCAAAATACTGCAGCCCGTATATCAAAAATAAAGCAAAACTATCCTATGATCAAAGGGGGGGTGGGCCCTATTGGTTGCTTCCCTCCCCATCCTGTCTCTCACCGTGTGCCTCTACTGGTCACCTCCTTGTCTATTCAGAAAAGTCTAGCACTCTGCGATCTGATGACACTACCCATCGATAATGGTGCGGATAGTATTCGACCTCTCTGTAATCTTGAATATCAATCGATCGGGCCCAAGATGAAGATGCTACACTCTCTAACTACCCCCACTAGCCTATCTCCTGATCCCTCTTAGATCATGCCTGGTCTCTCTCCATAGTCAAAACCTGAACCTGCCCCTGTAGCTGTTGGATCAACGCATCTCTATGATTGGGCTGTCCTGCTGGCTGTCCTGCCGGCTACCCTACTGGCTGCCCTTCTGGCTACTGTGGAGGATCTACCCTCGGCTGACCATCCTGATCTCCTACTAAGATAGGTGACTGCTGGGCCCCATCCCCAGGAGGTGTCTGATGAGGAGGTACCTCACCTCATCCTCTACCCCACCCTCTACCAGTTGTCCGACCCTTGCATTTGTGTCGTGGAACAACTGCACCCGAAACTATCAATCTAGGTGGAGGTCTTAACCAGGCCCTATAAGCCGGAGTGACCCCTACATCCATTGGCCCCTAATCATATGGCCATGGTTGAGCCACTAACTGCCTAAATGAGGACACCACCTCAGCTGCCAAGATGGGCTGGCCCCATCCTATCTCCTTGGTCATACATGCAAAGATGGCCACATATTGGTCATTGGGCCTATCTTGTACCTCCTCGAACTGATGAGAAACCCTATCAGAAGATATCTCTCAATCATAGTGTGCTCCCAGCCCTGCATCAATCTATCCTATCGATCGAAGAAGAGCTGCTGATCATCATCTCACCATGGACCAACACCCATCCACGGTCTCCAGATGAACTCTCTCATATCATCGATAACTCACCGCTAGTGCAGAATACCACTTGCGCCAGTGAATGAAAAGTGCATCAATGCCCCACCATACTGCCAAACAAGGGGATCATCTATCTCCATAAGAACTGGTATGATATCTGAATGAAGCACCGAGATCCTCTCCCATCCCTAGACATGCAGTAGGGTACCTCCTGCCCCAATGGACCTGCTGTCCAAATAGACAAACTCATGAAGGTCCCTATAAAGGGACGCTAGTAGTACCGGTCTCCAAGCGAAGCACTCTCTCTGGTGAACCATTTGATCCCATGCTAGTCCCCATCCTGGACTGAAGTATAGTCCTTGCCGATTAGGTACTACGAGGCCTGAGATAATAGCAGTGATAATCAGTCGGTACGTGTGCACGCGGTCGCGATATAGCTCCAGGTCGATCTGACCATCGCAAAAATCAATATCCATCTGCATCACCCCGTAACAAGCCTCTCTGCCAGCATCCAGATCATAGATGACTCAGGTCGTATGAATGGGCAGTCAGAGAATGCACCATACATCCTCAAGAGTAATAGTGGCCTCGCCAGTAGGAAGATGGAAGGAGGAGGTCTCACTATGCCATCGCTCTGCCAGAGCCGTAAGCATGCCTAGGTGAGCCCAAATAGGAGGGGCGTATGCAACATACCAAAGACCGATGGCACCAAGGTGCTCCTGGACCAACTCAGGCATAGCCCCTAATCTGCTAAGTACTGGCCATTGGTGCTCCCATGAATAAAGTACACTAGGCTCCTCCTGCACAGTGAAGGTCGTCGCGTCAGAAAAAATAAAGTTTCAAAGTTAAAATTTGCCTTAACTGGCAAATGCAGCGCTGTTTTTCGGTGCGGTGCAGTTTGGAAAGTTCCAAACTACACGGCCGTGGTGGAGTTTGTCATTTTG